>WEIS01013648.1:12676-39884 GCA_013389965.1 Todus mexicanus | reverse complement strand
GATGGAGGGATGGGGGGGTCCTATCCCTGTACCCCAGCCTGGGGCAAAACCTGAAGCCCATGTAGCAATTTCTGGCCTCATCCCACTCCTGACTCTGTCACAGGATCACTGGCCCCTGGGCAAGTGGCCACTGGGTCCCTGCCAGTGCTGGGGAAGGGGGGGACCAGCCCTGCCCTGGACCCCCAAGCGCAGCAGGAGGGGGCCCTGCCCTGCCCTGCCCTGCCCTGCCCTGCCCCCTCGTCACCCACAGGCGAGGTCAAACTTCTTGATTTTCCTAATCCGCTGAGGTCGACCCGGCTTCGTGGCACCTTCTCGCTGGGATTAAGGGCGAGCAGCTGCGGGATGCGCCGGGCGCAGGTGGCCAGAGGGCAACCTCGGGGTTAGGGGGGCAGCGATGGGGGGACAGCCCCTGCGTGGGACGGCTCTGCAGAGACACCCCTGGAGCCTCAGCAGATCTTGGGCTCACCCTGAGCCTGCTGCTGCTGCGGGACCTTGCAAACCATCCCCGTGCCCGGTGCTGGGCTGTGGCATGGCTGGGTGGCACCCCCCGGGACGGGTGTGCCCTGGGTGCCGCCGCTTGCGTACGGGTGAGGTGGCAGCGAGCGGCGCGGAGCAGGATGTGTGGAGAGCGTCTGTCCGTCTGTCTGTCTCTGCTGCCTCAGTGCCTCTTCCTTTCTGAAAGTTGCGGTGGCTGCATTTAAATCCCCCCCCGTGTCCGTGCCAGGCTGGTACCATAGCGGGTGCCCAGCGCCTCGCTGCAGCCGGCGCCGTCCCGGGCAGCGTGGGGTGCTCGGAGGGTCCCCGTCCTCGCCGAGGCCCTGAGCAGCGCCTGGGTAGCAAAGCCGGGAGCGTGGGGCCAGCAGCTGCCTGGCCCTGGCTTGAGAACCACCCTCCACCCCGCTGTGCTCACCTGGTTCACCCACCCAGCGGCAGCTCCCTTGGCTTTTGGGAAATCCGGGCTTTTCACTGTTTCTAGCTGGGACACGAGGTAACTGCAGCATCCCGCCCGGCCTCGGTTTTTCTTTTCCCTCTCGGGGTGTCGGGCACAGAGCCCCTGCCCTCCACCAACCCCTTGTCTCCTCTCTGGACCGTTCCCACCTGGTTTCCATCACGTCGACTTTAGCCGGCGCCGGGCTGGTTTCATTGCTTGGCACCCGCGCCGGGCGCTGGGAGTGGTGCCGGGCTCCGTGACTTATCTCCCATCGCGCTGCGCCGCGAGGCTGAGTCACCGGGGGTTACCCCAGGGGTGCGTCCATCCCCCCGCGTCCCCGTGGGTGTGCAGGGAGCTGCAGGTCAGCCCCGCTGCTTGGAGGAACCTTCAGGGATGTGTTTTGCCTGCGGTGAGCAGAGCCTCCTCTCTGGGAGCCCCGTCGCTCCCTGGGGCTGGGGTTTGTTGCTCCTTGCTCAAAGCCAGAGCCTTTGTAAACACAAGAGCTGCCGGCTCTGGGTTGCCAGCTCCACGTCTGGAAGTTGGCTCCTACGGAGCGAATTCAGGCTTAGAAACGCTCCCCCGACTTTCAGTTTGGTCCTGAACTTCTCTCTGTATTTCAGACTCTCCTTCCCTCCCCCCCAGCATGTACGGAAAGGGTGTGGTGGCCTCCTTGGTGCTTTCCAGGGCAGAACGGAGACCTTTCCTCACTGAGGAGAGGGTGAAACCCCACTCGCTGGGCTCCTCGGGGCCGTTGGTGACCAATTTAGCAAGTGGCAGCCCATCACCTGGATCCCCAGAGCCGTGCGGGGGCTTAGCTCACGACAAATCCCGTCTTAGCCTCTGCGGGCAGGTGCTGGTGAGCACAGGGTGAGGTTATTGCCGTGCGTGGGGCGGCACCGAGCCCTCCCCGTGCCCAGCTGGTGCTGATGCTCAGGGTCCCCTTGGTCGCGGTGTGAGCCTGGGGAGCTCGCGGTTAAACCGAGGAGCTGGTGGATCTTAAAGGGTTGCTGCTGTTTGCTGTGGGAAGAATTATGGGGGGTTGGTTTTGCTGTCTTGGGGAGCTACAGAGGCTGGCGGTGACATCCCCCGTGGCTGCTGCTGCCTCCGACGGCCGCGTCTCTGCCCCATCTCCTTCCTCAGCACCTGGAAGCCGTGGCAGCCCTGCAAACTCCAGCTGCTAAATCAACACCCTGCTCGTACCTCAACCCTCCCTCAGGGCCTGACGGGGGTGTCCGTGTGCGTTTGGGAACTCATGAGCCTTTTTTCTTGTCTCCAGAGCTCCCGGAGAACTGGACGGATACCCGCGAGACGCTGCTGGAGGGGATGCTCTTCAGCCTCAAGTACATGGGCATGACGCTGGTGGAGCAGCCCAAGGGAGAGGAGCTCTCCGCGGCCGCCGTCAAAAGGATCGTCGCCACCGTGAGTGTCCCCGTGTCCTACTGCTCACACCGCTCTGGCACTGGGGAGGGTTGCAGAAGCCGCGGGTCCGGAGGCAGCGCTGTCCACCTGCAGGCTGAGGGGGTCAGGGTTGCGGGTCCAGCCCTTCCAGGGTCGAGCTGGTGGCCAGTGGTGTGGGTAGAAATGCAGACAGCGGCACTGGGAAGCTCTTGGGGCCAGCCCAAGTGGAAAGCTGGTGTTGTGTCTGTGAGCTCTGGCTGCCCTTGATAAGCGCGGCTGACCCTGGGCGTGGAGAACCCTCTGACCTGGTGAAATCAGCCTTCCCCAGGGCCGTCTGTCCTCCTGCAGGGCAGGGGCAGCTTTCTGAGCATCGCCAGCACGTGACCAGGAGCTGCCGAGCAGTTCTGCGCTTTTCTTCCTGGGGTTTGGAGGGTTAAGGGGAGAAGGGAGCGGGACAGTTTGCTCCGGTTCCACCTTCCCGCTGGACCCTCTGATGCAAGAGGGAGCAATTTTCAGCCATCCTCGATCTCCGAGCCTCCCTGGAGCCCCTGCTCGCCGCGCTCCCAAGTCAAATTAACGCTTCTTTAAGCCTTTATAAAGCTGAATGAGGCAAAGCCCCGACGGCGGCGTTAACCGTCATAAAACTCAATGGGGTGGCGAACGGCGCCGGGCGATGCCGGAGCCTTCCCTGGCATGTGCTGAGCTGGGCGGGAGGGGAGCGCTCGCCTGAAACGGGAGCCGCTGGCAGAGCCCTTCACGTCTGCTCCCATCGGCCAAGAACAGAGCCTTGAAATAAAAGCCCTGAGGTCAGCCTTGGAAAGGCAGGACTGACCACCGGCCGGGATGTGGCTCGAGGGAGGTCCCCAGGGAGCAGAGCTGAGGATCCAGGGCTGGGGGCTGTAACTGGCTGCGTCTTATCGCTGGGGAGGCCGCCCCTGGAATCCTGGGCGCAGCTTTGGGCCCCTCACTCCCAGCAGGACCTGGAGGGGCTGGAGCGTGGCCAGAGAAGGGCAACGGAGCTGGGCAAGGGGCTAGAGCAGGAGGCTGGGGAGGAGCGGCTGAGGGACCTGGGGGTGTTGAGCCTGGAGCAAAGGAGGCTCAGGGGAGACCTTCTGGCTCTCCACAACTCCCTGAAATTCAGGAGCTTGGAGCCAGGGGGGGTCAGGCTCTGGAACCAGCCTCAGGTTGCCCCAGGGGAGGTTTAGGTTGGAGCTGAGGAACAATTTCTTCCCTGCAAAGGTTGTCAAGGCCTGGCCCAGGGTTGGACGGTGCCTGTCCTTGGCATGTTAACGCCAGCAAAAATTACAGCTTCAGGGCAGGAAGATTTTCGACGAGTGCCTTATCACACCTCCTAGTAAATTCAGTCTCTAGTACTAACGAGCGTTATTAATCTGCCCATTAGGTAGTGCGTGTCTAGAGCCTCTGTTCTGCTCGTGTATCTTTGGCAGTGTTAAAATCCTGTAACTTTTCCCCTCCCTCTTTTCCTTCCGAAGGCAAAAGCAAGTGGAAAGAAACTGCAGAAAGTGACTCTGAAAGTCTCGCCGAGAGGAATCGTGTTAAACGACAGCGGAACAAACCAGCTGATCGAGAATATCTCCATATACAGGTGAGTCATGGGATGTGCTTTGGTGGGGGTGTGCCCTGGGGCTCCTCATCTGCTCCAATCTCCACCCAGGCCGAGCTGACACCGAGCTGACCCTCACCTCTTGATGGAAAGCGAAGGTGGGACAGGAGGGTGGTTGCTAAATTTAAGGTAAATTTACGGTAAATAAGAATCTCGCTGGAGGTAAGGAGAGAGGTGACAAGCCTGGAGGGGGGGGTGTGCAGGCTGAAGGTCCAGAGCCAAGTGTTCTGTGGCCACACGTAGCTTTACTGCCTGGGTTTGGCTGTAGAAACACCAAAGCATCTGGGGTGGTGACAGGAGCCGAAACGAGAGGAATGGACAGAGCAGCTCTGGGCAGGTGAGCACACGAGTGCTGGAGCCGAGGCTGTCCTCCCCTCGCTGGCTGCTCTGCACCTCTGGTGTGTGGAAATAACTCGAGCAAAGAGCAGGGGTCAGCCAGGGAGAGCCAGCACCAGGGAGGGCAAGGAGGGGTTATCCCATACCTGCTCCTCTGGCTTTGGCAAGTGTTTCTTCCAAAGAGGCTGGAGGCAGGCGCAGGGCTGGTGCAACAGAACTCAGCTCGGATCTGGCCCTTTCCATCTCCTCCATCCCTTCTCCCTCCCTCCTCTTGTCCTTCACCTGCTGCTCTGTCCCCCTTCAATAAATACAAGCTGGGGAGCACTGGGCTGGGGCCCTCTCTGTAACCAGGCTACTAACCCGCTTGCTCTTCCCCAGTTCAAACCAGGCAGTCACCGGTTCTGAGCCCCAGCCCTCTCCAGGAGGGATCGCAGAGCTGGGCGAAGCAACTGTGCCGGTGTCTGGATCCCTGCGCTGGCATAAAATGCAGAGCTCTGGGGCTGGGGTTTTTCGATGCTGCCTTAAATTCTCCCCGGACGCTTTAAGAGGCGTCGATAAAGCTGTTCTGGTCAGCGCATCCCCTCGATTCAGTCAGCTGACATCAGCGCATCCTAAATAAGCTGTTGATGTGGGGACTGATGCTGCTCCCTGGAGGTGCTGGTGCTGCAGGAGTGGTGAAAGCTGAGCGGGAGTTCCTCTCCCAGCTCTGCGAGCCTGTTGGTGTTCCTACAGCTTTCCTCTAACACCTCTGCTGCCTGCTCTTCGGCTTTTCTGTTCCCTGGGATGGTGCCAGCTCCGAGCTCTTGCCCCGGGTCACACGCTGGGGCAGGACGGGGTGGCCAGAGCTAAAACGCAGCCACTGGCACTGGATGTGCCGCTGCCAGAGACCTCGGTGGTAAAATGGGCTCTCTTTGGAGGCAAGTACGAGTTATCCTTTCTCTGGAAATGAGCAGCTATCGAATATTGAGCTGAGCGCTGGGGTTTGCTGGAAGGGCCTCGTGCCTGCGCAGAGCTGAGCCCTCGGACACAGCCTGGGCTCCCCAAACAAAGCCTGTTGTGCTTCCAGAGCCTTGTTCAGCATTTCAGAGTCAGCCCTGCCTTGCCCGGGTGCTGGGAGAGACGGGGCCGTCCTGGGGATGCTCCACAGAGGAGACTGAGTCTCCTTCCCTGCGTCCCGTCGGTTCCAGGGCCTCGGAGCATCCTGTGCATCTGCTACTCTGGAGCTCGGAGCCTGAATTTCAGCCTTTCCAACAGCTTTTCTTGAGCACCGCTGCATCAATTTTCTTTCTCTGTTTTGAGCTTCGAGATTAAATTGTAGGCTGAGAGCGAGTCCTTCTCTCTCCTTGCAAGCGTATCCTCCAAGGGAAATCTTCGAGCCTCTCTTCTGAAGGCAGAGGTTTGTCAGGCGCAGTCTCAGGCTGGGCTGCTGCAGAGTCTTTACCTCCTCTGACCTGTCCTTCCCTGCAAGGTGAAACATTTCCTCTTCTCTCCTGCCTCGGTGTGTGATACACGTGGCTCAGCCGTGGCTGCAGGGGTTGCTCTGGGCCAGTGTCATTGACTCCTCGGCTTTGGGGACGAGTTGCTCTGAAGCCTTCCTTGTAAAGCTCCTGCCCGGTAACTCTGCTGTGCTCCCTCTGCCTTCCCCGCTTGGCCGTGGAGCTGGGGCAGCCGCTTGCTGGCAGGTCACAGGAGGGTTTGGATGGTCTCCCTTGCGCGCAGTGCCCCGGACAAGACGTTTCGTTCTGTCTTTCAGGATATCCTACTGCACGGCAGACAAGATCCACGATAAAGTGTTTGCCTACATTGCCCAGAACCAGCTCAATGAGAACCTGGAGTGCCATGCCTTCCTCTGTACCAAACGGAAAATGGTCAGTCCAGAGGAAGAAATGGGGATGTGGCTGTAGGAGGAGGACGCAGAGAGGGGCTGCGCTGGTGAGATAACAGCTCTGCCCCGAGTTAGAGCAAGAGGGGGCCCTGCCCCAGCCAACGGCCACAGGAGAGCACCCACCCTCCTGCCCACAGGCAGCTGAGCCTGGCAGAGCTGCCTGGGCTCTGTCATCGCTCTCGAGTGAGCGAGTGTGACTCTGGGCTGGATTTAGCCCATCCTCTTGGCAGGTAAAAGCTTTTCTGCCCCGAGGTCTGGGGCAGGAGCGAGAGGATTTGACCCTGCACCATTTCACCCTGCCGTGTTGTGTTCCCAGAGACTCTTCCCTGCTCAGCATCCACATCCCCGGGCTGCCGGATCCGATCTGAGCCTGGTGTGCGGGGAGGCTTTGGCAGGCGGGGAGGTCTCCTGGGAGGCCGTCAGCGAGGTGCCCAGGGGCGGCCTCACTGATGGGAGGCATTTAACCAGCGGTTCTGGGCTCCCCGCCCTGGCTTCCTTCCCTTCCTTGCCCTTGGAGCTTCTTGTCCGATTTTTAGCAGCGTCTTTGCAGCCGGGGTCGTGTCCTCCCTGCAGGAAGGACCCTGCTGCGAGCCGAGGAGCAGAGACCTTTGTGTAGGAAACCATCTCTGGCTCTTGCTTGGAACCCGCTCGGGGGATTTTTTTCCTGCTGATTCAGGGCATCAGGATGGGCAGGGACCCAGCGAGGCAGAGAAGTGGGTCACTGGGCACCGGCTGCAAGTGGGGCAGGGAGAGCCCTGGGGTTCTCCAGTGGAGCCAGAGCTGGGGCTGAGCCCCCTCCTGTGGCAGGAAGGGGCTTTAGGGGAGAGGGGGAGCACATCTGACCCCTCTGCCCCCAGAAATCCTTCCCCTGGTGGCTGTGCAAGGCCCAAGTAGAGAACGGGATCTTCCAAATCCCCAGGGAAGCAAACCCCTTAGGCACCGTTCCCACCCAGTTCAGCCCCGCGTGGCGATTCCTGGGTCCTTACGAGCATCCCCGTGCCCAGAGCGCGGCCGCCGCTCTCTCTTAATATTCCGCGCTTCTCCCAACTCCTGGTGGGTTTTTTCTCGGGAGAGAATAATGGAAGCTACAAGTTGTCTGTCCGTCCTGCGGCGCGCGCTCCCGTCCTTGCACGGCGCAGATAAGCCTCGCTCTGCAAATTAAAATTTAAATCTCCTCGGCGCTCAAAGAATTATCGCCGTGGCACATCAGCTCGGCACGTCTCCCTCCGAATAAAGTTCTCCGAGGCCTTTTGTGACAAAAACTAGAAATACTTTTATTTTGAGGGGGGCCTTGTCCGCAGCGAATGTCAGGCTGCTGAGGTGACACCCTGCTCCTGGACCAGGGATTGCCCCAGGGACGGGTCCCGGGAGGTGCGCGGAGCTCCCAGGCACAGGCGTATAATTAGCGCGTATTTTTAGTTGGTGGGTAATTCTCAGCGGTAGCCGGGTCTATTAAACTTGATTCAGATGCGACAGCCGAAATCGTAAACAGCTGTGAGGAGGTTCGTGCTTAATTACCAGATTGAAGCTTTTTGCCATAAAGCGTTTGCACTTCGATCAAAGATGTAAATAGCTCCGGCATTCAAATGAGCTCTCCTGCTTCGCAGGCTTCGTTGCCAGTGGTGGGTTTGCCGGGTCCCCTCGCCCCTCCTGGGCTTTTGGGGGATGCTCCTGCTCCCCCCGTGTCTCCGTGCAGGTTACCGACCCAAATCTGGGTTTGTTTAGTTGGCAACTTCCTAAACCAAGCGGCTGCCTCCAGGCTTCTGCAACGCCAGGCTCGCCGAGCGCTCCTCGTTATCTCCTTGCACTTCAACTGCTCGGCAGCTCTGCCTTCTCCCAACGAAACTGGAGTTTGTGTCACTATTGGTGCAGCTCCAGCAGTTCCAGTGGGCTGATTAAGGTGGTGGATGGGTTGGGTTTTTTCATGCTGCTCAAGCTCTCAACCTGGGGAGGAACGGGGAGGCTGAGGGGGAAGTGTTGGTGTCCCTGCTCCTGCTGCAGCCCCGGCTGCCGCAGCACAAACCTACGCTGCTGGTCTGAGCCAGCAAAACCCCAGCTCAGCTCGGGGGAGCCCTGGGAAGACCTTGAAGTCTGTTGTCCTGCCTCTAAGATTGCTCCTTGCTGGAGAGAGCTGCAGGTTCATGGCACTTTACCCCATTGCCTGTTGCCCTTGGAGCATCCTTGTGCCGTTGGTCGTGTGCGATGCCGGGGAGGGAAGGAGCACAGCTCGGCGCGTCCCTCCCCCGCGCTGCCGTGGCTGGAGGTGGCGTGGGCCAGGGCTTGGCCCGGGCACTGATTCTCTTTAAGATGTTGGTCATTCTGGTGGGAGCCACATCCCTCAAGGAGCTGCAAGGACAAGCCTGGGGCTGTGCAGAGCTTGTTTGGATCAGGCTTAGGTGCGGGTGCAGGAAGAGCTGCGTGTGCCTCATGGTCAGGAGCAGCTCATCTCTCCCCATCCATCCATGCGGTGCCTGTGACAGCCGCATCCCTGCCTCCTCCATCTCCCCGTTACACCTGGAGATGTGTCCACAATGAGCTGCGTGTCCTACACGGAGCCAGTCTCTGCTGCCCTCAGTAGCTGATTCCCCGTCCCTGGCCAGGTGGGGAGTGTGTGGAGCAGAGGACTGGTGGGATCCGTGAATCTGCAAAGCAAAACCTCTGAAGGATTTAAATCCGCGTGAAGGACCCGTCCATTAACGTGCTGCCTCCCTTGTCTTTCCAGGCACAAGCCGTCACCCTCACCGTAGCCCAGGCCTTCAAAATCGCTTTTGAGCTCTGGCAAGCGGCTAAAGAAGGTGAGGCTTTTTTTTCCCCCCCTCTTCACTCGAAAGTTCAAGGGATGACCTTGGGCTTTTTCCAGCTTTCAAGTGCCTTTTCCGTTTGCCCTCCAAATTTCCAGGCTGCTGTTAAGATCGGTCCAACCTCTGATGTAATTTAAGGCATCTTCCAGGTTTCTCTCCGCAGCTTTGCAAATCCAGCCAAGTTTTGGCCGCGTTCCTTTCTTGAACGTGGGGTGCGAGGACTCGGTGCTTGTGTGTGGTACCTCAGAGCCCTGCCACTCNCCGGCTGCCGCAGCACAAACCTACGCTGCTGGTCTGAGCCAGCAAAACCCCAGCTCAGCTCGGGGGAGCCCTGGGAAGACCTTGAAGTCTGTTGTCCTGCCTCTAAGATTGCTCCTTGCTGGAGAGAGCTGCAGGTTCATGGCACTTTACCCCATTGCCTGTTGCCCTTGGAGCATCCTTGTGCCGTTGGTCGTGTGCGATGCCGGGGAGGGAAGGAGCACAGCTCGGCGCGTCCCTCCCCCGCGCTGCCGTGGCTGGAGGTGGCGTGGGCCAGGGCTTGGCCCGGGCACTGATTCTCTTTAAGATGTTGGTCATTCTGGTGGGAGCCACATCCCTCAAGGAGCTGCAAGGACAAGCCTGGGGCTGTGCAGAGCTTGTTTGGATCAGGCTTAGGTGCGGGTGCAGGAAGAGCTGCGTGTGCCTCATGGTCAGGAGTAGCTCATCTCTCCCCATCCATCCATGCGGTGCCTGTGACAGCCGCATCCCTGCCTCCTCCATCTCCCCGTTACACCTGGAGATGTGTCCACAATGAGCTGCGTGTCCTACACGGAGCCAGTCTGCTGCCCTCAGTAGCTGATTCCCCATCCCCAGCCAGGCGGGGAGTGTGCGGAGCAGAGGACTGGTGGGATCCGTGAATCTGCAAAGCAAAACCTCTGAAGGATTTAAATCCGCGTGAAGGACCCGTCCATTAACGTGCTGCCTCCCTTGTCTTTCCAGGCACAAGCCGTCACCCTCACCGTAGCCCAGGCCTTCAAAATCGCTTTTGAGCTCTGGCAAGCGGCTAAAGAAGGTGAGGATTTTTTTCCCCCCCTCTTCACTCGAAAGTTCAAGGGATGACCTTGGGCTTTTTCCAGCTTTCAAGTGCCTTTTCCGTTTGCCCTCCAAATTTCCAGGCTGCTGTTAAGATCGGTCCAACCTCTGATGTAATTTAAGGCATCTTCCAGGTTTCTCTCCGCAGCTTTGCAAATCCAGCCAAGTTTTGGCCGCGTTCCTTTCTTGAACGTGGGGTGCGAGGACTCGGTGCTTGTGTGTGGTACCTCAGAGCCCTGCCACTCTGGGGATTTTCACGTTCGCCTCTCCCGAGGTTATTGAACACACCCAGAGCCTGGGCTGCTGTGGGCAGAGGAGACCTGATGGTCTGTCCTAGCCGGCACCTCCTCTCTCCTCCCTCCAAGCTTGCAGGGGAGCGCTCTGCAGGCAGTGACTGGGGCTCCTTCTTTTGCAGAGAAGGAGAAACGCGAAAGATCCATCTTGGAAGGAGAAGGGCCGAGCAGCCCCAGCTCAGAAGCCCCTGCCCACCCTGACACGTGTAAGTCACCAGCCGCACAGCTTTGCTTTGGGCTGAGGAGCAGCCTGAGGTCTGCGGGGTTTTCCCTGCCCCGGGGCAGGCTCCTGGGAGGGCTTTGAACACCAGCGAGGAGCAAATGTTTTTGCCGTAGCAGAGATGTTGCTCTCAGCAGAGCACTTGGGATATGGTGGCCACCAGCTGAGTCCTTCCATCTCCCCCTCCAGTTCCTCGTGCAGCCCCTCGTACGCAGCTGCTGACACCCAAAACCTGTTTACTTCTGCCCTGGGCAAACTGGGAGTTGAAGAAGGTGGAGATCCAGGTGCCCCTCTGCCTCCAGCTCCCCTAAGGAAGGAGAGAGGTTCATGAAAATAAAATGACTAAATAGTCTCCTCGTAATTCAGTGCCTGGCCGCGGATCCTCTGCTGCCTGCGAGACGCAAGACGCGTAGCCGGGGAGAAGTGGGACAAAAGGCTAATCTCTCTTCCATGCTGGCCGTGGAGATAAGAGGATTTGGCACAGAGAAAAATAGCATTAAACTGGGCTCCCTTCCAGGCTGGCACATCTCATTTCTTCATGTGAAGGCCCAGGACTGGAGGAATTTGTCACAACTGGTGGCACATGGGGATCAGTGAGGCCCGGGGCTGCTGTGAGTGTAGGAATGGGCTCTGGTGTCTGCATCCACCCTTAGCGCAGGGTGACGGGTGGAACTCGAGGCTTCCCTGAACCAACGCAGCCTGCGGCGTTACCAACAGCCCCTGGGTGAGAAACTGTTCTTCACCCAATGCAGGGTTTGCCCTCGGTCCTGCGAAATAACGATGCATCTTTGGGAGATGCTGAATCGATGCCGTGGGCTGAGCTGGGGGGGGATATCAGCCAGAGTCTGTTCCCACCCTGGGCTATGAAGCCCTGGGGTTGGTTGGGGTGTCCTGGGGTGGGATGTGTCAGCTTTGCCTGCGGCTGATCCTGACTCATCCTGAATGGAATCGGGTACCCAGGAACCTGCTCCAGTGGCTGCTGGAGGGATGAGCCGGCTGCTCCTCCCCTGCCTCTCTGTCTAGAAGGTCTCAGGTGCCTTCTCTGAGCATCAAGCTGAAGCCACAGCCCCAGCAGGGTTCACGCGGCTCCTCCAGGCTAAAATCTGGGGTCATCCTGAAGGAATTTGACGCAATCCTTTGATTCCCCTCTTGAGGGGAAGCGATTACTGCCAAAAAAGGCTTAGTTTTGTACCAGTGCTGTTCTCCCCTCCCCTGCCTCACTCCCTCTCCGCTCTATTCACAGCAGCAGCCACGGGGAACTTGCTGGATTTCGAAGATCCTGCCAAATCGCCCCTGACCAGCAGCACGGACTCCCCGCACTTAGATAACAGCGTGTTTGGGCCCAGCTCCTCTGTGAATAACAACGTGGTGTGGGTAAGTGCGTGCCCAGGGCGCTGCGGTATCTGCCGAGGTAGGGAGGGGTGATGCCACCTCTATTTCGTGCTCCACATCCCGTCACGGGGCTTTTTTCTTGGATCAAACCCTCCCAGGAGCTCTGGGGCGGCCGAGCCGCTCGGGCAGGGTTTCAGAAATGCTGAGCGAGCCGGGTTTCGGTGTCCTACTCCAAATGATCGATCAGCGTTGGAGTACCTGCTGCCCTTTTGTGGCTCTGTAAATAAATGAGGGGGATTGCGAGGCACTCCGAGAGCCGTCGCTGCTGAATAATTGAATATTCCTTCTTCTCCAGCAGCATTTCTCAGTGGTTTGTCACTTAATTGAGAGACCACCTCACTGCTCTGTTCAGGGGGGAAAAAAAATCATTATGTTGATGGCTTTGTTTACTGTTCACTAAAAGCAGGTTATATTTATGTTCCTTGCTACTCTTCTTTTCCTCTCGTTCTTGTTTGTGGCTGTATCTGGCACAGGGCAGCATGAATGGCTTCTCTAAAACGGCCTCGGTCATCTGGCTTAATTGTTTCATGGACAACTAATAGAAAAAATAATGAGCCAGGCTCTGTACCGAGGTGTGAATCCATCAGGGAGCCTCCTCCGTGGCCAAGGGCTCCCATCGCCAGCCAGGCTGGGGCTGATCTTTGAAGCCCCATATGGCCTGGGACTTCATCCCCGCCACGTGTCCTCTCTGGAAACACAAACACGCTGAATTTGGGAGGAAGGAGTGAAAAAGGCCTTTGCCTGGAGCCTGTTTCTTGAGTCTGCCAGATCTGAGCCTGAGGCTTTTCAGGGTAAACCTGAAGATCAGCTCTAAGTCATATCAAATCCTGGAGGTTTATCCCTCCCTTCTCGCAGAGTTTTCAGACTTTACATGTCATATTAACTCTGTAAGTGCATCAAACAACTCGGGGGATAGTCGGCTCTGTCTGTAGCAAAGCCCTCACACAGAGCCCATCTTCCTGCACGGGAAACCTTCCCCCAGAAGCAACAAAAACGCTTTCCCTGGGAAACCATAAAAGCAGCTCAGACATAAAGGATTCCAGAGCAGCTTTCCAGCAGCGCAGGTCCCTCTGTGCTGGTGCAGGGTTGCTTTCCCCGTTCCTGATCCCGAAAAGCCCCGAGGGATGCCTGGAACATCTTGCCAAGCTCTGTCCAGGTCCCTTCTCTTAGAAACCCGCAGCGTGTGCCAGTCACATGCAAGAGCTGGAGGAGCCGAGTGCTGTGATTAATGGGGGCAGATCCAGCCCGGGCAGAACCAGCCTCGTTTGGAGCTGGTGAGAAAGGACCAAGCCCCTGCCCCGTCCGTGGGCTGCGAGGGGAGCGCAGCATCCCCAGCCCGAGCCCTGGGATCTGCTCTGAGGACACCTGGACCACCCCGAGTTACAGAGTGAGATCAAACCTGCCCGAGGAGGCCGACTGCCGAGAGGAGCGTTGCTTGAGGCACTCAGAAATCAATATCTATATATTTTTTGTCTGCTGTGTGGAGCCCGGCTCTCTAAATGCACCTTTGTGTGTTCTCTTAGCAACTACTTCTCTCTCTTTTTATCTCTTTAACAAAGGAAATGGATGATGGTCTCGACGAGGCGTTTTCAAGGTAATTCTAATAACTCCCTTTCCAAGTTCACGCCACTGGGGACCAGCCCGGGAGACTTGACTAGTGACTGGCTTTTAATAACGCTGCTAATCTCATCAGCCCCTGCGATCTGACCTAGGCAGCTGCCCCACCAGCGCCTCAGCTGTTAATTGAAAGATAGGCTTCGAGGCTGGCTGATAAGCCAAATATTTTGACAACCTTTTAAGGCTGGAGAGAAGCTGTATGTGTGATAGGGAATTTAATTCCCCAAGCAGTTGGCGTGTCCGCTGCCGCTTGCCCGCTTGGAGGCTGCTCGTTTCCAGCCCCTCTACCATTTGCGGCGATGCTGGTCCCAGCTCCTAGCGCGGGGGATTTGCTCTTCCTTACCCTACCATGAGGTTTGGACTAACCCTGGGGCTTCGTGCCCATCTGTCCCCAAACCAACAGCAACTGCTGAGGGCAGCCGCCCTGCTCCACCCGCCCTTGTCGCAGCGTGGTGGCGTCAAGACGACTCTGACGCACCCGTTTTGAATTCGTGCTCCTGAGCACGTTCAGAGTTTGTGGCCGTAGCTTCGTGTGGCTTTAGTTCGCTTCCCAATCCAAATTAAGAGCTTCCCTGCCCGTCCATGCTGAGCAATCCAGCAGTGGTAAACAAACCTGTTTTCTTTCAGGCAAGTTTTCCTGCCTGTCCTCATGCCGGCAGGTCCCTGCGGGGTGGTGGAGATGCTTTAGTTGACGTGGGTCCTATCCATGAAGCCGCTTGGCTACCGCTGGGGCAGCGCGAGCTGTGGAGGCCCCGGTTTGGGCAAAGAGCTGCCCTGGGTGCAGGTGCTACAGGCAGCAGAGAGCTGCCAGGCGGCCGCCTCCTCCTCCAGCTGGGAGGCTCTGAAAGAGGGAGTCTGGCAGTAGCAGGGCTCAGCCCAACGTCATCACCTCCCCGAGAGCCACTCGCCTCCGCCCGGCTTTGCAGCAGTGCAAAAACTGCACGCTCAGCCCTAAGGAAGCCGAGCTCCATCGTCTTTGGCTCCTAGGAGTGATTTACAGCTTCCACTTCCACGGCAGCCCCGTCCCAAGGCGTGTTGGAGAAAGGGGTTGCTTGAATTTACCTCTTAACGTCGTCTATTTACCTCGCCTCTGTCCCTTGCCCCACTTAATCAAGCAGATGTTGTTGGCTGCGGTGTTTTGTTTTGCCGAGCTGGCTGCCGAGCTGTCACATCACCCGTGGCCTCCTGGTGACTCAGTATTTGGACTGCTCATCCACCCGGGCAGCTGCTTCGGCAAGCGCTCCTGCCACGAACATCATTGCCGGACATTTTTCTTCTTTATTAAAAGCCGTGTGTGTGTGGCCAGTTTAATCTGAGGCTTCTCCAGCACTGAGCCTCCCCTGGATGAACCCCCAAATATTTGAGTTAAAACTTTGGCCCCGGCAGAGTTGATGCTTCAGGGTGGCATTTTCACAGAGGTATTTAACAACACGGCGACAAACTGGGGCTTGTTAGTTTTGCGAAACATCTGGGATGTGCTGAGCTGGGGATCTCTTAAAGCTGATTCCATGAGCTATTAAACATCCTCTGGGTCCTGCTGGGTGTTAAGCCAAAGAGTCAAACGCTCGGGCCGGGGAGCAGGGTCAGCAGCGAGCTGCGGCACACGCCGCTGCTTCACGTCCAGACACACCACCGAGAAACCAGAGTCATTGCAACGAGGCTGCTCCTTTGGTCAGCAGAGATAAGATTGCAGCTAACGATGCATCCGCCAGCCGTAGCTCGGGGGAGGAAAACGGCACCGCTCCGCCAGCCCATAAATACTCGGCATGTCCAGGCTGCAAATTCCCTGGATGCCTGTAGGGGAAATGTTAGGGTAAAGCTGCAGCAAACTCGGGAGAGCTGTGAAGGCTCTGGGCCAGCTCTGCCCTCACTGAGTTATTTCGTTCCGTTGAAGGGTTTCGAAATGTGGAACTGCGGCTCGGGTTCGGCATTACGGATGCGCCGAGCATCCAGGCTATAAACAGCACGGACTCGTGGTTGGATCCGTGGTTGGATTTGCCTTCTCACGTTCTGCTTTTTCTCCCCTCTTAGACTGGCTCAGTCGAGGACAAACCCTCACGTCCTCGACACGGGACTGACGGCTCAAGATATCCAGAGCACGGAAACGCTCTCACCGGTGGACTGGAACCAACTGGATTCCAACGCAGGCGAGAAGGATGATCTGTTCATGTTTTGAGGTCAGATGCATCTTAAGAGCTGCCGAGAGAATAACCACTAGAAGTCCATGGACTGAATCACGCTCTGGCGGGTGCTGGATGTGAGGGACTCTTCTGAGGGCTTTGCACCAAGTCAGGTGATGTCACAGCACAGTTTAGACCAAAGCTTTAGAAACTGAATGCAGATTATTTTTTTTTTTATATACCTTGCTTTTACCTAAACCACGAGATGCTCTCGAGCGTATTTATTCACAGCCGTTACAGTTTACATATATTACTGGCAGGGGTGTAGAGCATCTCCAGTATTACGTGGCAATATATACCAGGGAAGAACCTTCAGCAGTGCCTCTTCCTCTCTGAAAAACAAACAAACAACAACTATGCAACACCAAAGCCTCTCCGTACGTACTTTTTCTAGACAAAGCTCTGCAGATGCCACCGCGATTGCGAGCACAACTCTTCCTAATCCCCTGTTTCTTGAACAACTCGTCACCTGCCTGGGAGGCGGGAGGAGCCGCGCAGCAGCTGCGAACAGGGTTAAAATCCGGAGGTAGCAGAGATCTTGCTTTTGTTGTGAATGTCGGTGATACTCTCACAGTTGTCAATCACCCCTCCGGGTTCGGGCCGTTTCTTGGCCGGCTCCCTGTGGGAATTGACACTTATTTACCCAAAGACTCTTACGAAGTTTTGCACTTTAGAACCTGAACTGAAAGCAATGGTCCGAATTGTCGAGGTCAGTAGTGCCTGTAACTTTTCTTCAGAAGCTTTTTACCCCCCAAAAAAACCACCCGACCCGACCCAGCAATGCTTCAGGGCCGTTTCAGAACCGACCCGTTTCTGACGCGCCTCGAAATCCCGAGGCTCCGTTGCACTCTTGGCTTTAAAAGCCAAACCCACCAGCGAGTTACAAGTTGTTTTGCTAAAGCGCGTTGAAAGTTGCGGGTTGGGTGAGCCCCGCAGCACAATAGATCCGTGTTTCTTAGCCCCGCTAAGTGGATTTGGCTGTTCGTGCCTTTTGACTGTCACAAAGCCATTTGGTTGTTGCTCACTCAATAGACTCAAACGGAATTGGATTATGCGAGACCAATACCTGGGTGTTCAATTAGCCAGAGGTGCCCCTTCCAGCCGGACCCTGATCCTCTCCCTACCCCTCCCCGAAAGCCGCATCTCCTGCGAGGCTTGAGAAGCTGCCTTCATCTGCTCCGGGAATTGAAAATAAGTAATGGAGGTATAAAGCTTATGCTAATTAAAAGATTAAGTTTAATGATCCTAAATAGTGGCACTGACAGTTTGCAGTGTTTGTGGCCTTACGTGAAGTATACTAATCTGGTTTATAGATTTGTAACTTGGGTTTGAAACACTAATTCATTCCCCAGATAGCTCTTTATAACTCTCTTAAAACCGCTTGCAGGAAGGAAAAGGAAAAGAAAAATAAAAAAAAAAGAAGAAAAACCTCTTTGTCGGCTGTAAGAATTTATTAGGAAGCAGCTGAGTGACTCTAAGTTAGACTTGGGTGGGTTTTTTTTTCCTTAAGTGTTACTGTGATAAGGTATCGAGGACTCGCGAAGCTGACTCATCATGGCTCTTAAGAAAATGTGTGCTCTGTTTATCCCCGCAAAATTGGGCTCAGGGCAATTTCACATCTTGAAACTACCGTGCCCGTGACTGGCGGGGTCTCCTGGGTAGCCTCAGTCTCTCCCTCGCGACGGAAGGAATTATTCAGAGCCCGTCCGTGCTACGGAGACACACGGCAGAGACACGAGCATCGGGTGAAATTGCGCAGAAATGGTTGTAGCGAGCGCCTCGTCCTGGGGATCTTCCTAGGAACGAGCTTGGGCTAGGGATGGAGCGCGAGGATTTCTCTGTACGTTGATCTTCCTCCTTTTCTAGAGACTCTAGGAGCGTGTACTGAAATGCACAAGACTATATTTGTATGTATATAGTTTTTTAAGAAGAACCGATGCTGCAAAGATTATCTGTACTGAGGAAAATAAAAGTTCTACCGTTTTTTGGAGCATCCGTGCTGGGTGACTTATTTTTACCGTTGACTTTCTAAGGTGTCAAAGCTTTTGTATTTCTAACTGGGTGAATTCTCCATCTCCCTCGATGCGCAGCAGTACGCGATTGGAAACATTCCCGGGAGGTTCTGTCCGTCGGAACGCTGTGTCCAGGACCATCCAGGTGGGAAGAGGCCGCAGGTAGATACTAATCCACGGTGCCGCCTCCAAGAAACACTTGGGGGACTGGATGCGGCCACGGAGGATGCACAGAGGGATGCGCAACAGCCACAGGAGGCGACTGTTGCAGGCGGCTCAGGAAATCTGCCCTTTCCTGAGCCCCTCACTCCAGGTAAGGGGGTGGTGACAGATGAGGAGAGAGAGGTTGATGCTTCGGGCTCATCCGCAGATAAATCTGGTGCTGGTAACATCAAAAAAAAACCCCACCAAATCTCTTAGTTGATAGAGTTTCTGTCGCTGTGCAAAGTGCTTCTCCCTTGGGGGGAGTTTAATTTGTACAGCTGCATTTTAAATAAAAACAGCCCGGAGAGCCCAGCGCAGCTCTGTGTGCTCAGCCTCCCCCTGCAACTCCTGCCTTTGCTGCCTGCGAGCTCGGAGAGACGGGGCTCCCGCGGCTCCCGGCTCATCACGCTGCGAGCGCTCGGCTGGGAAGCACGCGGAGAAATTCCTTTGGGGGTGCTGACAAATAGATTTAACCTGCGCGTATCACCGCGCTCCCTTCGGGGTGTCGGAGCTGGGCTGCGGGCGGCGCAGAGGAGCTTTGCAGAGCTGCCTCTCTTCCTGCAGCATTAGACTAACCGTAAAAAAAAACACCCCAAAATTCAGTAAAAGTTCTTTTTGTTTTTTTTCCCGTTTAAGTCGCCTGTTCCAGCGCCGGGAGATGTCCCAGATTATGAGTCCTGAGCCCCGGCAGGCTGCGCCTTCATGCGTAACTGATGGCGATGCTGAGGAACAAATTGATCTTTCAGTTTTGATGTGACCTTTTTTTAAGTGCCAGTTAAGAAACTTTCAGTATCCATTTTCTTCACCTGCGAGGGAGGGAAGAAGGGACTGAGACGAGGCTGTGCCGCGACAAGGCAGCTGCTTGCTCAGGGGCTGCAGCATCGCCCGCGAGCTGGGGGAGCTGGGGACTGCTCACCCCAGCCCCGCGTTTCTCCAGGGGGGACGTGGAGCGGCTTCACTGCCGGTTTTGTTCCCTTCGAGCAGCCACAGAGGCGCTGGCGCGGGCCGGGGCTGTGCTATGAAATGCTGGTCTGTCACCCTGCGTTGGCACAGGGTATATATAGGACGTAACGACTCCATCCATCCTCCAGGCGGTAGCCGGCGTGGGCGAGGAAGGCAGCTCTGAGCCCGTCTTCCGTCTCCCTCTCCAAATCACCTGCTAAAGAAACCAAACCTGCAGCGAGCACCGGCCGCGCGGCGCGGGGCTGATTTTCTTCAGCTGCTGGTGCTGCCGCTCCTTAAACTCCTTTAATGCATCCCCCAAAACTGCAACAGCGAACCCGGCTGCAGGCTGCCTTCACGTGTCGCCGTTAAGTTTATCAAGCGTTGCCTTTTCCTCGCTGTTTAACGAGGGCTCTCGAGCGATGGTCACTTGTGTTCCGTGAGCTGAGGCCAAATCCAGCTCCGAGGTTACGAACCGGCTGAGCCGTTCAGGACGACACCATTCGCCGCAGCAGGTACCGAGCCCCCAACTTCTCTCCTCTCTCCTTGGAGCGCTGAGAGAGTTTGTAAATTCCTGCCAAGCTCGAGCGAGAGCTCTAGGGCCGTTACCCAGATCGTTCTGGGTTTTAAAGTACAGCGAAAGAGAGCAACATTTCATGGGAACACCCGAGCGCTGCGTTATGGGGTTTACAGCCAGCCCCGGGGTGCCGGGAGGCGCGGGCTGCTCTGCGAGGCTCTCTGTGCTCCCAAGCAAGAAGAAATCACCGGCCGTGGGGAGAAGCACAAATGCGTTTTGGCTCGGGATGGAGAAGGGGGCCAGGGTGGGAAGGGAGGGGGGTGTTGGTTGAGCTCCGCTCTCCTCCGCTCTAACCCGTCAGCGTTGCGTGACGGCTGCGGCAACAGCGGCAGGGAACTGCCGGAGCCCGGCGAGACCCGTCCTGTCTTAGCCAAGGGGAGATGAACCAGAAGAAGCGCGAGGCAGAGGCGGCGTTTGCTGAAAGCTTCGCCACCCGCCGCGCTGGGACCCAGGGCAGGGGTTTGCTCGAGAGGAGCTCGCCACGGGTCAGCAAACAGAGGGTGTCTCTGCCTCTGCTTTTGAACTTCTTCCAGGGTTTGCAGCACTTAACGGCAGGGGATGATATTGCAGCGGGAGCCCAGGGCAGGGAGGCAGCTCCAGCAAATGGCTTTGGTCAGAGTTTCCATCGCAGGGAGCTGCGGAGCCTCGTGCCAGCGCAGCCGCCTTTGGTCTGCGTGAACAACGAGGGGTGAGAGGTTATTCTGCCAAATCCCTCCCTTCAGAAGTGTCTTCTGAAAAAAGCTGCAATTTCAGTGTCAAAAATTGTTAGACTTGCCCATAAATTAACTTCTTGTGCCCCTCCTTCAAAGGAAATCCTGCTGACTGCCTGGGCCACCTTCCCCTGAAACCTGGGGGCCTCGATTCACCGAGTCCGTGCTAATTTGGGGTTTACAGCGCCTGTATCGTGCCCCTGCTCAGCTGCAGAATAAAATCTCCTGGAGCAGCTCGTCCTGCAGAGTCAGCACAAGGCCTCATTGCACACGTGGACCCGAGCAAGATGCCACGTGGGCTTGGGAGGACCCAGCAGCTCTCCCCATCCCCATCGCCAAGAAGACCCGAGCGAGTGGAGCCTCTGCTGCCACGCCTCGGCTTGAAAGCCCTTTCAGCAGCAAGCCGGCATCTGACTAGCGGCAGATTCTCCAGAGTGAGTGGATCCTACTTATGACAGAGGGAGTCTTAATATTGCATTACTTCATCTCTTTAGCACCTCTCCTCGAACGCCCAGGGGAAGGATAATGGGAAGGAGCGTTGTGGGTTGCTGGGGGTTGGTTGTTATTTTTTCTTCCCTGCTAAAAGCAAACATCTCCAGCTGGTTCTCGGCTCAGAGAAGAAATATTGGCTTTGCGAAAAGACGAGATGTCAAGTCATTAAAAGCTGCAGGAAGAGGAAATCTTCTGAGGTGGGAGTGGAAACGGGGCCAGGGAGCTGTAGCCAGAAAGCAGATGTAGGAAGCCCAGGAAGGTCGGAGACAGTTGCACAGTGAATGTGCAGGTAGAATGTAATTAGTGGCCAAGGGCTGGTTAATTCACTGTCGCCACCTTGTCACACTGGACACACGCTTAGTCCCTTCTCCGCTGGGCTCTGATCTTCAGCAGCAGCGATTGCTTCTTGCTCCCGGTGAGGCAGCAGCTCCCGGCGAGGCAGCTCTTGGCCAGCAGAGCCAAAGAGACCCTCTGCTCTGCCTGGAAAGCGGATTAACGCTCTGCTATCGGGGCCACGCGCCGCCGGCAGCCGGGGCTGGCCTGCAGCCAGGCGCCTGGGCGCAGGGAGCCGGAGCCTGGGGCTCTCCATCACACCCAGCACCCGGCTGGCACCGCTCGCCTTTGGCAGCGCCAACCATCTCCCAGGGCGTGAACCCTCCGGAAAGCTGTCGGCCTCGGCTGGGAGCAGAGATGTGTCTTTGCAATCGAGTGCTGGTTCCTTATTCCCCGTGGCGCGGTCGCGGGGGCTCTTTGGAAGGCGTCGGGAGTCACAGGAGCGGAGTTGTGCCAGCAAACCCGGCGTGGGAACGCTGGGCAGAGCGGTGCCGGCTGTGCTCGCCGGCAGGGACCGTGCCTCGTCCCAGCCTTCCTCTTCGCTTTTCCTTCCAGGAGCCAGGCGTGATTAGCACCAACGTCACTGTTCCCACGTCAAGGCCACGGGGTCGCTCCCTTCCCTGCGAAAGAAAATATCAGGAGAGGCAGGTTGTGAAACATCAACCCCGTCAAGTTTTGGCTCTGAAATCCCTGCTGACTCCTGTGATTTATCGCTCACCCAGCTGCTACTTGCAGCTTGGAAAAGATAAGCGAAGGGGTGGGGGGGGATATATGGATTTTAAAAGCTTGGCTTTGAAGCCAACAGACTCAGGCCAAGACTCCTGTCCTGGCTGAGGTAATGGGGTAGGAAGAACGTTACTGGTCATGGCTAAAATGAAACAGCCGTTGACTCCAGGCTGTGGTATGCGAGGGTCATTCTGCCGCCTCCTCCTCCCTGACGCGCATCTTTTGAACAATGATGTGAGAAAACCAGGATGTAGATGCCAACCCTCCCCCCATCACCTTCCTTGGCTTTCAGTTTATTGCCTGGGCGCCTCGTCTGCCCTGAACTTTTGCCTCGGCAGTTTCTGGATTGGGCAAGCAGAAGCAAACGCGCCTGGGGCAGCACCGAGCCGTCGTCTCAGGGTGATGCCCAGAGGATTCTTCTTCCTCTCCTTTCAAACCAGCAGCTCTGCAGGCTCTGCTCCAGATCACTCGCTTGCTGCCCCCGCGGGGTTTATTTCATCTCTCAGGCCGTCGCTGTCAGCAGTTTCCTCCCCAGCAAAATCCCCAGCCTCCTTGCGAGAGTTTTCCCGCCGCTCCCGCCGCAAACCGCAGCAGCAGTTTCTGTCTCGGCTGTTCCCAAGTCCGAGGTTGGTAACACCACTCCAGGCAAAGTTTTTGCTTAAAAGCTTCGATGCCGATACTTCGCAGGGAGTTATTTGGCTTGTACCTTTGCGTTTCCGTCTCCCTACCCAAATCGTGCCATAACAGCCCCCAAACTTGCTGCTTGTCAGGTCTTGTTTTAGCTACAACCCTCCTCCCTTCCCCGGCTTGGCAGCCTGAATTTTAATGTGACATCCCAGCACCAGGCCTGTCACTTGGCTATTGCCTGGCTCACACGCTCCTACGTACGAGCCCCAGGTCTAATTAATGTAATAAAACGTGTAAAAAGTACTAAATCTCCTCAGACGCGGCAATTTTATCGCTTCTCTGGCGCTGTCACAGCACAAGTAAAGCTGACAGTAAAGAATAAAACAGTTAACGTCGCTGGCAATTTTTTTATGACTTTTAATACGCTACCTTTTTTTTGTTGTTGTTGTTGTTGGAAATTTAAATTATAATGGTATGCTTCGCTTAAAGACGTAAAAAAAAAAAAGGAAGGAAGTATCCATAGCAACGGGAACATCTAAATTATTACAGGCTGCTCATTTCTCTCCTGGAGTCACATCACACGCCTTTCAAAGACAGTCCCAGAGGTGCAGGATTTTAATAGAAATTTTTTTTTTTAACCCTTCTTATTTTTTTGGCAAATAAACAACTGTACACACAGCACCTTCTCCATCAAGCTGCTGCCTCCGGAAAGATCTAAAGGTAGTAACTGCCAGCGAGCTTCGCTACCCAGGGACCGAGGGGTTCTTGCGAGCCTTGGCTTCATATGAGGCCTTTCTCATCCGAGCCGCTGCCTCCCGCTTATCCCGTGTGGAACTGGAGAATTTCCATCGGGTTCTGCTGATGTCAGTTCTCTTTTGAGTCAGGGGAAAGTAGGAGAGGAAGGGGAAGGGGAAAGGGAAGGGGAAGATTGCTGAGCCCGCAGCATCAGGAGCCTCTTTGCTAGCTCGCAAGCCGGAGCCAGTTTAATTTGTATTTTATTCTTTGAAAATTCGTTGTCACCCCCAGGAAACAACTCCAGCAGCTGCGCCGCGTTTCCAAGGGGTTCGGTGGGGAAAGCCCCACCGATTTTCAGCTCCTCTCCTTCCATCGGAGCCTCCTCGGTGACTTTTGGTCCCAAGCAGTCACTGCTTTCCACTCTTGAATAGTTCCTTTACCTTAATCACGAGAACAGCCCCACCACACCTCCACTCCCCCCCTTCCCGAGCTGTCAGATGGAAGAAACAAACGCCCTGGAAGAAATAGAAAGGCCTTTTTTTTCCCCCCCTCTCCGCTCCCGATGATAGGAATCGCATGCGTCATCTGGATCAATAGTAGGTTGGAATTGCTCAGCCAAAAAAGATCTTCTATATAAAAACGCAGCAGCTGATAGCCTTCCCCTAAGCTCATGTATTATTATGTTCGAGCTGAAATGATGGTAGTAAACCATGTTTACAGGCTCTCGGCTTAAGAACAAAGGTTTGATAAATGTACTTGGACGTAGTAACAAGATCTTAAGCCGAGCCCGTGTGTATCTGAGATCTTATCGGGCTCAGGAACAGCAGAGATTTGCTTTTTCTGTCCTTCGTTTCGTTTGGTACGTTCCTGGGTCATCATTTCCTGCATTTCCCCCCAGAGGTGGCTGCACTTCAAGGAGGAGATTTCTGCAGAGCAGGATATGCAGATCACAGTGGAACAGGGGCAGGCTTTTCAAATATAAAATATTCCTTCTCCCTTCACCTTTGCAGAATGAGAGCTGACGTGCGGACAAGGGGTTGGGGGTTGCTGAGGCCAGCCCAAAGCAAAAATGTGAAAACCTGAGAAAATGTGTGGGAGTTCTTTGGCTGGCTGGATTTTTTTTGTGAGGAAGGGTCACGGAAGAGCCGCATTCGCAGAAAAAGGAGGAGCTCCAAGGAGAGAGCGAGAAGGTTTTGAACGCGGTCGCCTTCGGGGTGATGCCAGGCAAATGCTGCTACAGGAGTCGGGTGTATTGTCTGTCAGCAACTTCCAGATCAACTTGGTTTCACATGTGAGTTAAAAAAAAAAAAAAAGAAAAGAGTGAGAGAAGGCGGGTGGTTAAAGAGGACTGAGAACGATGCAAAAAAATCTGTCGGACCTGCAGATCCGGCTCACATTTGAAAATCACCCTCTTTATGGCTCCCGTGAAATCACCTTTTAATAAAGAGCCTATAACAGGAACCTGTAATTTTGTGGTTGATGCATGAGCCACGAGACAAACCAGTTCACTCTCGCACAGCTTTGGCGAAGCCACGGGTTCAGCTGGAGTCAGAGATGTTCCCTTTGTGGCGAGCACACCAGATCACACAGGAATCCTGGGCACTCCCTTTGATACCAGGCAGCGAGTTCAAGCTTTCATTCCCCAGGTTCACCTCCCTCCAGCTGTACGGCATCAGGTCGAGCAAGAAGGTTTCCCTAAGTAGTAGGTGAAGCTCTTTGACTCACGAGTTCCCTGAACCCACCTTCTGGCCTCTCGGAGTAATTAAATAAATCACAGCAGCCACAGCCCCAGGTCCTCGGGAGGATTTGTCATCCAGAGGTATGTCTGTGGGCTGGGAGATGGGTCTGTGCTGCTCTGCTTGGGGTTTGCTCCTTAAACTGGGCCAGAGTTGAGCCTCAACTTCTGTACCTGAGGTTTTGATGCATCTTTAAAATGTTTTGGGGCTGGGCAGCAAGTCAAAGCTAACAGCAAAATGGGATCGTGTGCATCTGAAAACAGTCGGGGCCAGGAGGGCAACACCTTTGCTTTTAAAGGTGACAAGAGGGTGGACCTTGGGGTTTTTTTCTGTGTTGGTTAAATCATTGTGATCCAGCGGATGGCTGGCGGTGCGCGAGTCGAGACTGAATCCTGGGGGAAGTCTGTCGGTATCTGGGTTACTCGCTCCTTTGTGGTCTCCCATCTATATGTTGTGCTGACCTGACTCAAGTCTGTGGAATGCGATGGGAGAGCAAGAGAAGCTTCTGGTGAAGTTATTTAAGGACTTCAGACAGGTACGAGCATACGAATCGTTGCACAGCTAAGACAGGAGAAATTTGGCTGCTGCTCTGGTTGTATTTCACAGGGGCTTCTCCCTGCCCTCGATGCTTTGTGCCTTTCCAGTCCTGCTTTTTCCGTCCTCCAAATGAGAGCGCAGTCTCTCGAGACCGGGCTAGGACAGAGTCAGCACAGGCTGGAGCAGATTTTTTCAGTTACGAGCTCTCCCTCGGCTCGTTAACCAGATTGCGTAAGGAGGTGCAATACTGCTGAGCTCCAAATTACATCTCTGCATTTCCTACCTGATGCGGCAGCAGCCGCCGATCAGAGGCAGCTGCAAACAACTTTAAAAGTATTGCTTCCTCGGAGCAAAGCTCGGGAGATGAGATGTTTGGGTTTCATCTGCCTCACCGAAAGCCTGTGGGGAGCTCTGGATGCTTCTGCCTGATGCCTGCGACTGCCAGGGCGGTGTGAGGTTGTCTGCGGGATGGCCCAGAGCACCACGGAGCTTTTGAGGGCACCCCCCCTGCGAGCTTTGCAACAAGCTGTGATTTACAGGATGCCTGCGGAGCGACTGGTCTCTTTGTGATAACGCAGGAGACTCTGTGATGTGACTTCTCGGAGAGTAGGGAACAGGCTCTTCCACCCTGGAGGTCCTTTGTATGTCCCCACGCCACCTCTGCATCCTGGCTGCCAACACCATCCCTCTTGTCATCGCCTCTGTGATCCCTGCTCAGCAGATCAAGCTCATCTCCTCCTCTGACTTGAGGGGAGCGCAGGTGTGGTCCTGCCCTTGCATCCTCACCGCTTCTCCTCCCTTTACGCTGCTCCTGCCAGCTTCACTTAAATGTCATCGAATCAGTCTCCTCTTCCGAGCGATTAACTCGCTCGCAGACCCTCGGTGTGAACCATGCGCTGAGCCAGGAGCGACGGAGCAGCGAGATGAGATTTGTGGCCAGAATCTGGGCAAAGATCAGGCCGGAGCAAGGTGAAGTTGATCCGAACCTGCCTCACGCCTCTTGCTGCGGCTGCAAAGTGCGAAGCAGGGAGGGATAAAGCCTCCTTTAAATGCTGGCTGCCCTGAGGAGCTCGGGCTTTATCTGCTTTGGGACCTGCTAAGGCCGTTTCAGGAAGGTGCTGAAGCGATAACAAGATGCGGTACCTGGCATGGTGGTTGCTGGCTGCGTGGTGAGAATAAGCACAGTAGATTGTAAAGCCAGAGGAAGCAATTATCAGCATCGAGTCCGATTTATACAGAAAACCATGGTTCAGAGGTGGCGCTTAGGAACATCTGTGCTGAACTCCAAGCTTCCATCTGAGTGACCAGACCTCTTTCAAACCACACACGGTCTTCAAATTTGTGGGGGGAAAAAAAAGAAAAGAAAAGGAAAAATAATTTTTAAAAAAGGACAAGAATTTCCTCTAGCTGAAAGACTTGCCCAGCCCTGACATGATACTATATTGCCTCTCCTCAAAAGTTGGATCCACCAGGTGCAAAAGTTCTCTCAAAGAGCAAAAAGGTGGAAAATAAGCTCAAGAGGAGAAGCCCCACCATGTCAAGCAGCCTGCTGTAATCAACCCTTTGATCATCTGCCCCTGGATTTTTCCTCCTGTCTCCAGGACCGCTCTCAGCAATGGCTATTCGAGGGCTGAAGTTCCTCCTCTTTTATCTCTCCGAGCTTCTGATGCCAAGCTGGGAAGATTTTTCTAGGCTGAAATGGAAAGAGCCGTGAGCAAGTTGGGGGAAGAGCTCTGGAAGCAGGCCACTAACAAAGCATTAAAGACTGAGCGGAATTTGCCTGGGGCAAGTACACGCAGGCTTCCCTGCTTTCTGCAGGCTGCTTCCCA
>WEIS01013646.1:10591-67282 GCA_013389965.1 Todus mexicanus | reverse complement strand
TCCAGTTTTTCATCCACCAGTGCATTAAGTCCTTCTCCGCAAGGCTGATCTCAATCCCTTCATGTCTCCCCCAGATTCTTTGAAATGACATCCGTCCCCCTGCCCCCTAGTTGCCAACATGTCAGCCAAAGGCTGAGCCTTTTGCTGCAAATCTCGTTGAGGGCTGTGAGATAACAGACAGGGATCTGGGTTGTTTTTCTTTTGCTCCTGACTTTTGCTCCAGTCCTTTTCTTACTTCCAAGATAAACCCCAAGGAAAGTCAGATTGTTGAGTAAACTTCCAGAGTGCGATAGCACCTCATTTATGTTATTCTTTAGTCTTATTAACTCTCCTGGGATCTTGGTCAGCCTGGCACCAAGGGGCACTAAGGCTCCACCATTACAGCCTGTTCATATTTTCCCTTCCCAGACAATACTTCCTGTGTGTCCTCCATGTTCTCCTTTCTGCCAGTCCTTGTAAAAATTCCTCTTCTCTTATTTCTGGCTTTCTGTTCACAACTTCTCATTCTTTCCACTTCTCCATCATCTCCCAGACTCTAGGAAAAACTGCCTCTGCCTGTCCCAGCCACATCCTTTCTGGGGCTTTTGCTGGTCAAAGGTCAGCTTTTAAGTTCTTATCTCTAATCAGTGAAACAATACACGTTAGGCCAGCACCAAGAACTACTCAGAGAATCTGCTGATTATTCGTGGTGTGGTGGATATGTATAGACACAGAATCTTGCTACGGTTTTCAAAGAACCAGCTACTTAATGCGTTCATACTATGAACAGTAATTAGAGGTTATATACACAGGTTCACAAAGTTATCATAGCCCTGATGCCCAGAGGATATTGAGATCTAAAATGTCACATGTCAGCATTTCTCTGAGGTATCTGATCTCCAGAACGCTGGAGGAAACTGGAAGGTCTTTATACGAGCTGCATGGATCCCAGTGTGCCACAGACAAGAGCTTTCTGCCTGAAAGCTGTCCTCCAGAATGATACCTTCTGAGGTGTAGGTTGGGCCTTAATGAAGTTTGGTCTAATGTTACTGAATCCCTGATAGATGTTGGTTATTATTTCTCAAAAAACACCAAATCCCAACCCAAAAGTGTTAAGAAAAAAAGTCCCCAAAGTTTAGCACAGAAGTAGATGGATTTTAGTAGTTTGCTGAAAATGTGTCATATCAATAAAAGAACGTGAAGATTTAGACATCTTGCACTGTATAAACAGTACTTTAGGCTAAGAGACAACTTAGTCTTAACAGATCTTGCTTTTTATTGTATCTTGCAAGATGAGCTTGCCTGTATGGAGGTTATATTTGAGAAATAAGTCATTGTGCAAATGCCACACTCCTCTGCCTCCAACCTCTCCCAATTAGTTTATGTGCACATGCCGATAAAACACATTAAAACTGTAAATCTTTCTATAAAAGCCATTACTAATACTGAAGAGGAAGATGAAGGTTGAAAGAGTGGTAAAGCAAAGACAGAACATGAGAGATGAAGAGAAGTTGGTGTTTCTGTTGAAGAGAAAATCAGAAAAAAAAAAGAGTAAAATTCAGTAATAATTAAGAAAGATTGAACTAGGTTAGAAAATACATTGCAGGTACCTCAGTAATTTGAGAATATAGGGATCTGTATGTTAATAAAATCATTATTTCTGAGTAATTAAAAAATAAATAGCTAGAACTGACCTCATCAATGTCCATCTTGAGTATGATGGTGAAAAAAAAACCCAAACCAAATATGTGATTCATCTTCTGATTTATGGTTTCTGTTGTCGACATCTGCTAGAACCTTCTGGTTCAGGTAAAAACAAATATATTATGTCAAATTGTATCTTCAGATCAGGCATTTAAATGCTATCATTCGTTTCTCAAATTAGTTTCTCCACAATTATTGTGCCTATAATTGGTTATGATTGTAAAATAGCTGCTCAAAAGGTCGCACTAAGGTTTCTCTAAAAATGCTGATCTCATTTTTGACTAGTTTTTACTAAGCAGTAGACCATAGTATTAGTGCATGACACCTTAGAAATGGAAGAGGCAAGGGCCACCTCAGAGCCAGGCTCAAGATGGGGTATTCTCTGAAAGTTCTTTCTTCCAAAATAAAATATCATGACTTACAACTCTGCAGACTTGGACACGGCTTTTAATGACCTGGCACTGCAAGTGGCCAGATCCTTCTGTTATCCTTTGTCTTATTGTAGGGAAATGAAGTTCTGCCTGGATCTGAAGTCGGGTCACGTTGAGGATTCACCTTGTCTGTGGGCTGAGTGTTTCTGGCTGAGGCTGGATGGGTTGTTGCTTCAGAGAGTTGTCAGGCATGTTTTGCTTTGGTCTGAAGGTGGCACCACGAGGCCGTATGTGAAAGGCGCTACAGCATCCTGACACTGCTGGATGTTTTCTCCATTCCGACTGTGTCGCTCTCAGTCCAACCTGATGGACTCAGGTAACATGGGGAATAATGTATTTTGCTGCGCTTTCCTGCTCCTTATGTGCTGAATAGGGAAAGCAACCCAGTGTATGTGGAAACTCCAGGCTTCAGCTCGGTTTGAAGCAGCAATTAGTTTGGCTCCAACAACACAAATGAAATATGAAGACAGGTGATTGATGCTCTGAGAAACCTCTGAGATTTCCCTGACCTCCTTGTACACAGTGTCATTGGCCAGCTGACTTCATCTGAAGACAACTGACATCATCTGAACAGTCATCTTCAGCGTCCACAGAAGCTGCCCTCAACCTGTGAGCATGGTTGTCAATTAATATAATGGCAGTTATGCATGGAAATTTATGGGTTGGATACTTCTAAAATGATGGGCTCACCCCTCAGCTATTAGCCCAGAGTGACAGAAGCTGGTGAAGAAGGTGACTGCAAAGAAACATTGGTGCTGTAATTGAAATCCTTTGTCTTGCCCCATGGTGAACTTTTCCAAGAATACATATGAATCCCATGAGCTATACTACTGTACCGGCAGCCAGTGAGGGCTGGAGTCTGGCATGCTGGCTATGTCCCTTTTTCTTATTTCTTACTCTCTTCACTGCTAATAGGGAGAAGGCAACTGCAGTGTGCAACCTGGTGTTTGTGAAGAGTCACCAGAAGCTGGGAAAAGCTCATTTGGGGATAGCTTTATGCTCTTATGCAGAAGTACAAGTATGCCCTGATGGGGGATTGAGTACCATCGCTTTTTGTCTTAAAGAACCCTTTGTAAATTTTTTAGGTGTTTTGTCCAGGGAAACATATTCCCACACTTTTGCTAGCATAAAGTAAATCACAAAAACAGTGATTTATTTTTGCAGAAATTGTAAATAGAGTGAAGGAGACCTAAATACTTATTTCGGTATGTCAAGAGAGGCACAGGAAAATGAAGACAACAGCAATTTGAGACCTGCTATAAAAGTACATTGCTTGTTGACAGTGTCTAGAACACAAACAGGTTTGTGCCTCATGGTGTCACCGATTAACTGCTCTGTTGGTGAAATAATGATCATGGGGTGTAATTGTCTGTATTTGTTCACTTTTAACAATAGGGAGTGGCTGAGGGCTTTGATATTTTTAATAACACATACTTAAACTAGAAGATTTGTTAATAGGTTACTCAGGCACACTTGAAGCCGTGTGAATGTTCCCACTTCCAAGCTCAAAGCTGTTCTCGCAGCTCAGGAGAACTTACATAGAATGAAAAATTTGCTCATTTGGGTTTCTCAAGTGAACATCCTCAAGGACATAGCAGTCTTGATTCAGTTCTGCCTTTTCAGTTTCTTTGAGTGTAACCAGGAAGAAATCGCGGTTAGCTTTGGACATAGGTGTGAACCTGCATGGCTCAGCAAGGGGCAGCTCAGCAAGTGGTGCCTCCGTCTGGCCCAGTGTGTGAGCTGCATGCTTGAGGAGGAATTTGTCTTGTCATGTTCCATGTTACAAGTAACCAAGTGGAGGATACATGATCCTATGCTCCAAAGGTCCTTGTCTTCCAGTCAGCTGAATCAGGACTCCCAAAATGTACCGTGATGCCCGTGCCTTGCCTTGGTGGGGGCTGCAAGTAACGGTGAAGCTAGACCCTGGCCCATGGAAGTACTCCTATGTCCCTTGTTCAGGTGTAACCTAAACACATCCTGGTTTTCTGGGCACTGTCCGTATGTGTGCAGAATGAGAAGCACCTCCAGAGAGATCATCAGCCCAGGGGTCATCATCTGTCTGAGAACAGAGTGGATCACCTTCTCTCCATTGGCTCTGTTATAGAAGGAGCCCAATGTAGACTTCAAAAAACTAACTTACAGATACCTAAAAGTAGGAATAGTGAAACCCTCACCCCAGGGGGTCTGGCTTCATCTTCCTTTCTCAAAACCTTTCTTGTGCAGATGGAGGAGGGTTGGTGGTGGAGCACTAGACTGGTGGGGAAAAACCACTGAATCCCCTGGGCCCATACCCCTTGGCTGTCCCTTGCCTTCCTGCCTTCCCAGTGACACCTTGCGGCCAGCACACTCAGAGCAGACTCTGCTTGCAGCTGCTTTTGGAAGCAGCCAGAAGGTGCGTGCTGTTGGCTGATGGTGTATTAGTTTGCAGCTTCTAGGCCTGCTACTAGCAATTCATCATGTCGTTGGAATGATAACGGACAACCTTTTGTTCAGGTTTGGCAAGTAAAGCCAAATTTTAATGTGGTGATCTTCCTCTCCGAACTGTTACATACCTTTTAAACCTGCAGTCTGCATCTGAAAATTGCTTTCATTAAATGATCTAAACAGGCTGTGAAGCTCCTGGAATATGTTTGGTTTGTTTTGTGCACAGATGTGTTTAGAGGGAAACCTGGTGGAGCACAGGCTGGCAGTGCTAAGCTGTGCTCCGTGGGGAGAGCTCTGGTCATGAGGTGCTGTGGTTTTCAGCTGCAGTATTGTTAAAATAAGCTGCAACTACATGTACCACTTTCCACATGTTGCTCTCCCTCCTGAATGCGGTGATACTCTGCAGCCATGAAATGACATGGGTCAGGCCAGCTTCCATGTAAAGAGGCAAAAGAAGGGTACATTGCGTATCTGTCATGGCTGCAAGGAGAGCTCGGCGCCTGAGAAAGACCTGGGAGGAGGCAGTCGTGTGATGGGATGGTTGCAGGGCTGAAATCTTGCTGTGGCTTTGCACGAACAGATGCACAGATGTCATCTGTGCCAAGATGGTTTGAGAAGACTGATCTGCAGTGCAGTGTTAAACCTTTCACAGCTAAATATGTGCCAAATTTTTCTGAAGCTACAGAATATTTCTGTCTTAAAAACTGCAAGATTTGCATTTTTCAACTTTCTATAATATACTCATGAAGCATTCCACAAAAGAAAATTTCTTAGTAACTGATCACCTATTAAGGGATCAGACGTTGGATTATTACTTCTAGACACACATGGAATTCAGAACATTTAAGCTTTAAAGTCACTTTTTCTTTATATAGAATATTTTTGGTATAAAAGTCAAGGAAATCCACCTTGCATTTGCTGGGACAGAGACGACTGAGATGGCCCAACTAGATGAAGTGCACAGGCTCCCTTGTGCTCCAAAGAGTAATACTAGACATGTTCAGGAGTGTCTGACGGAAGAATTTGTGCCTAAATTGAACAGTGTCTGTGTAGCAAGTGCATCTCAGTTCCCCAAATTTAATTCTGTCTCTGGCCATGCACATCATTTTTCATGGCTGTGTTTCTGCCTGGTTCGCCTTCAACTGTAGATAACCTTTCAGATAGTTTTGCCTTGTAGCTATTATTTTCCATAGTAATTTTTGGGAATAAAAAAGTTTGAAAATAAGTGTGGGTTTTTTAAATTTTTTTAAATTACATCATCAATCTGACAAGTTGATTGAAATGAATGGGCATGGATTTTCATCCAGCCTACGGTGCTAGTGACTGAATATTGTTATTGATGGCTTATATAAAATGTGTTTGATGATCTTATCTAGTTCCTAGCTGTTGCTGTCACACAAAATCCACATGGATCTGTTATCACCAGTTAGAGGAGAGGCTGAAGACAAAAGAGACAGATACATTTTTCAGCAGGTGTTACAGAGTATTCATCTGCCAGAAGACTTGACCCTTACTGTGTTTCTCCTTCAAAGCCAGCTGAATGATTTTGTTCATTTTAGTCTTTCAGGTGCATTGTACCTACAGAAATGCCTTCAACTGGATACATCAGAAGCACCAGCTCTTCACAGTGCTGCTTGCTGCCTGTTACAAGTGCCCCAGAAGGACAAATTCCCTTTCTCAGCCATGAGAGCAGGTTCATTCAACAGCACCTCCTGGTTAGAAACATGTTTAAGCCTAATTCTCACATATTAGGTTTCCTTTGGATCTCTCAGGCAATGTAAATCCCCTTGAAGCAGATATAGATGAGGGATTCAGAGTCCAGTAGCTATTCTGCATCTGTGTACTGACTGGAATCAGGGACCGTGCCTCGCTTCGGTCGTGGACATAGAAATTCATAGCAGATGCCCATTAAGACATCCCAAAACAGGTACCCTGCTGACATCTACTTGGATGCTTGCACGTGTGCCCATCTGTCAGGATGGCGCTGGGCCCAGGCTGGTTGAGTCCTCTTCATAGGCACTGGTGCTGTGCTAGGCATGGTACCTCGTACCTGACCTCCATAACCTGGCAAGTGACCTCCTAATGGCATAGTGGCCTCCTCAGACAGCTTACACATATGTATCTGAACAGTGTTTTTTTACTCTTGACCACGCTTGCTGACCTCCCCTTCAGCAAGGAGGGATGAGGGCTCAGGGGCCATTTGCCAGATATAAGGGTTGTCATGCAGTAGACAGCTTGGAAACTCTCACACCGCTTCTCCTTTTAAGGGACAGGGAGTGCATGCCAGCAAAGCTCTTGGGCTATTCTTTGCAAGATCATGCCAATGTCAGTCCATGGCAATAGGGAGAAAATGAGTTTAAAAAAAAAAAAGAAAGAAAAAAAGAGAAAATCCTGCTGAGCTCAAAGCATAGATTGAGCCCTTTGCTTGCTGAGTGGATAAAGTGTTACCTGAGAATATACGATGCTCTTCTGTATAAATGAAGGAAGAGGTTTTCTATGCTGGAAAGTGAAGTGAAAAAGAAATGGAACTGAGCAAAATCCTAGTCACAGCTGAAAATATCAGATGCAATTGATTCTCTACAGGAACTCATCATCCTTTAAAGCTATACAAATACGTATTTGCAGGCTTTTGTCAATTAAGCCATGAAAGTGCTGCTTGTGTGTTGATTTCAGCATTGTCTAGATGCACAAAGTCAATTAAAGCAATTCAGAAGCAGTGTAGGTCAGCTTCTGCCAGGAGACTGAAGAGGAGAGTTTTCTGGCACTAACTAGCTGATGGGGTCATGCCCATACTCTGCAGATCACTGGCTGTGCTCAAAGTTTTGGCTCAGGATTAAATTTGACTACCAGTGAGAGACACAATCCCTCTCTAAGTTCCAGAAATCAGATTTAGGTCTGTATAAGGTCCTTAAATATAAAGCCAATGTAAACAACACAGGACTTAATGAAAATCCTATAAAAGTATAAATCCAGTAGATTTACTTCCTGAAGCAATAGTGAGAGTTAGTTGTGCAGAAGCTGTGACTGATCCAGCATGCCTAACTCTTGTGTTTCATAATGTAACTTTTACAGCAGCGTTTAAGCACTGTTGAGGAAATTCACACTGATGAAGACAGAAAAAAGACTGTTTTCACTCTCCTCTTTGGGCACTTGTGCAAGGCTGTTTTGGATGATCTTCTAGGTGGTTTCTGCTGCATACATTCAAAAAGGTAGTCTGCATCGTGTTCTGAGGGCACATACAGCTCAGATGCTTTACACTGTGCCCTTCTTTCAGCTTCTGCACCTTGGCGTGTTTGGGTGTGCTTCCTCTGCACAAGGACTTAGAACTATTTTGTTAGTACAACCAAAAATGTCGCTTCATCTGGTATTTTAAAAGGAGATTCCGGGAGATTGGCTTGCAGCCTGTCAACACTAAAATTGTATTAAAAAACTTGTTACAAGATTTAAGGTCTTGGGCCTGGGCTTCCAGTTGTGATCTTCTTCTAATAGGATAAGTCAAATGACATTCATGGTCCATGCTGATGAGAGAAGGCCTTGGGTCTGAATAAACAATTTGTAGATACTTAAAAATTTCCAGACAGAAATCACTCAGAAGTCCAGAGGCAGGAGATCAAAGCTTTCTCTGTTGGAAACATTAGGAAAGATAGTGCTGGATTATCCTCAGATTAAAAACCAGCCAATTAATGCTTTTGCCAGCTTCATTTCTGACCCATCATTTAAAAATTATTAGAGAAACTTTGGGGATCCATTAAAACTGAAATATAGAGGTAATTTCCTTTATTGCTATCAGCAAAGCAGTTGTTTACCTGGGCTACTCCAGCACATCCAGGCAGCAGTTTGTGGTGGGCAGTTGAGAAGTGCCACCCTTAGGAAAATTTTAAAGACCCTTCCTCCAAGATACGCTGTTAAGGCCTCGATTTCTCTATTTTACATTCTCCCTTTCTCATTCACTTAATGTCTTGTTGCTCTGCAAATGGCTTCCACAAAATAGAAATCATCACTATATTTTCATATTGTCTTGTCTTCATGATTAACTAAAAGGAATTCTAGTAAACTTATAAAATCAGCACATTTTCACTTTCCTTCTTAACTAGGAAAAAGGTTTCCTATAACCTTTCTGAGTAACATACTTGCACAACTACAATGAAATTCACTGTGAATATCTCAACTCCAAGTATTTCCAAACTGTATTTCTGCAAAATTAGAGTATTCCCTCAGGACTGCGGGAGACCTCCCTGGCCAGGCTAATAACAAGATTAAACACTAATATGCAGCCTTTCTGTGGAAGGAAATTTTAATACATCTTCAGTGTTTAATCTTGTTGGCAACAATTTTGGTCCTGTAATAGTAATCAGATTTGCTAGTGGCATGTCACTATTAATTTCTGTTACTTAAAATATTTCTGTTTGATCAGTTGTTAATACTGCAAGTTAAATCATAACCTATGCAGCCAGCCACAGTACACTTAGGGCTTACTACAATTTCAGATGAAACCTTACAGTAGTTGCTGAACATTTCTATTGGACTTTATTGTGTCTTAAACAATAAATATCCATATGCTGATTATATCTTTACTTCAGTTTTTTTCTTTGCCAGTTTTTTTTTTTTTGGTAGATCACACACAGTTGACCAGAATTTTTCTAATTATGTTATGCTTATAATTGTTTTTCTCTTAGTTTACACTGATTACCTTTTAGTTGTCACTCTAAACTCAGCACATCTATGGACAAAGTGAAGCTGGATAGCAATGTTTGTACCTCTGTGCTGTACACTTAAAAGGAAGGCACTGAATTAATTCTTGTTCTTACAGATTCTGGTTTTGAAATTATGAAGAGTGGAAGATCGTGCATAAATATCATCACCTTGTGAATCACACAAGTACAGGTAAAAAAACTCCAGAATGACATGGACAGTTACTTCCTGTCTCAACATAAACCCCCATGTTTGGATAAAGTGTGAGGGCTGCCAAAATGCAGCACCATGCTGCAGCACTGTGGCAGGTAATGAAACTGTGTGAGCATAATTATTTTAAAATTACTTAAATAATAAAATTAGAAAGTGATCTTTCATTCTTAGGTTGTAAAATCTAGTATGTTATCTTAGCTATCATCAACTAAGTGATTTATTTCCCTATCCATTTATACTTGGCTGAATAATTATTCTAATCCCCTTTATTCAGTCAGATGATGTATTATAAACTGAATCCATTACAAGTTTGTCTTTTGTGGCTGATTCATTTTATACATAAAACTTTGCCTGATAGTTTTCATCTGCATTTTCAGGAAAGGTTCTTCTTAACCATAAATGTATACAACAGACTCTGCTATCTGAAAATCTTTGAAAACAAGCAAATCCTATAGCTCAAAACTGAGCTATAATGACAATTTTATTCAGAGAATGCCCACTGGATATTTTGATGGTTTTGCCTCAAATCTTTCACATATTTGAAAGGAAACCTTCCCCTCACCACACCATCCTTCAATGAGCATGTTTTCCTGTTTCAGGCTTTTTCCAGTATTTCCCAATTTATAGATTCTTAGTGCATATTCTTCGTATTTGGCAAAATGTAGGAACCCCTGCCCTTGCCTCAAGTCATGCTGAAAAAGTACATTTCAGGCTTGTGAACACTTTTTTGTCCAGTGGTGACTTTTTTCTTCATGGTAAACATTGGACCAGCAGATTGGTCTTGATGATCTTTAAAGGTCTCTTCCAATCCAAACTATTCTATGAAATGAATAAACTTAGAGAGTCTACCCACTGCTTGCCTGAAGTGATCATCACAAAAATCCTTTGGGCTTCAATTTGCAAATCGTTACAACGTTCTGAAACAACATCATTATTTAAAAGAAAATTTTTTGGTTGTTTGTTTCATTCCTAAAAAATTCTATAGAATTAAGGCTAATCTCACTGCTAAAGAATAAGCTTTCAGCAGCAATTCAGGCTTTACAACTTCCACGCTGCCAGGCCAAGTGACTATAAATCATAGCTGGTAGGGGCTGGTTTAGGCAGTTTCTGGGGAGGCTTTCTCTAAGTGATACTATTTCAATTAATTAACATTGGAAACATTATCCACAACATTCTTGCTTTTAATAGCCCTAATTGGATACACATAAGTCTCATATATTAACAGCTCAGTGAAATTCAATCTTTTGTGGACATTTCAGACTTAAAACTACATAAACCAGTAATGAATGTTACAATATCCTTAGCTTTCCAAGTATTCTCCTGCAAAAACGTGTCAAAATAAATCTGCTTTGGCTTCCCCAGTTTAGCAGGTGTGCCCAAGTTAGTTTATGGCAACTACAATTAATTATCTAATTCTCCCTGGACCAATGCCCTGTGCTTGCAGTCGCTGTTTTCCTCGCCGTTGTTTTAATATGATTAATTTGATTCATCCTTCCAAAAAGTAAGGCACATACAAAACAAGTCATTTAAACTGGGCTTCCAGTAGTTTCAGACATCTGGTCAGTATGGTCAGAATCAGGAATCGTCAGTGTCACCCCTAAAGGAAAGTTCCTTAAATGCTTCTAAAAATGCTTCCAGACTTTGGTTCCAATGATACCCTGGCTGGGGCGATAAGCTGTTTTCAAAGGCAAGGTTTGCCTTGTCTATGTGTATAACATATGGGACTCCCCGTGTGGATGCATGTAAGTATACATCTCTTCTAACCAACATTTCATTTTCAAAGCTGATTGTCAAACACAGAAATCATATCATAATTCTAATAAGCCCTCATTAGTATTCTAGTAAACTGAAAAATCTCTAGTAATGTTACATTTATGAAGAACAAATAAGCTGCTGCATCAATCTCTGGTTAAATATGATATCTTACAGAGAATACCCTTCAGAAATCTGCCCGCTCTTGCTTTCTGAAAGGTCTATAGAAGCTTGGCAAATGCAAGGATTTTTTTATTTTTTTTTGTACCTAATAAATAATTTCTCCATGTGCTAACAGAAAAAAAGCTTGAAATGAAATCTACCTCTTATTTAATGTAATTTTACTAATTAAGAGAAAGTTGTAAAAACCCTGTCAGCCAATTTTTCTAACCTTTGTAAAATCATATGCAACATATACATTTGTCAAAGTCAGGAAGTGCTTCTAGGTAGTCAATACTAGTAATTCCTCAGAGGTAAAACTGTGGGAAAGGACACATAACCTGCTGCTCCAGCGTCCCCCTACTTTCTGGCTGGCAACTGCCAAACGGTGGCCAGAAGGCGGACCCAGAAAAAACAGAGAAGTAGCAGCTGCCACTATGGAGGAGGAAAAAAACCCCTCACAAATAACTCAGCAATTGTCTTGGAGCAGTGGGAAGTGTTAATTGGTAACACAAAAGGCTGTGATTTTCTAGTGGGTTATTTTCTGCTCTGCTGTATGACAGACCTGTTTCTAACAGCCTGAGGTGTGTGGGGGGGTACAGCCTTCTGCTTTGGGGATTGAATGATGCCTTGCACGTAGTATGACTAGGGGACAACGAGGCCAACTTTGGGATGCTGGTCAGTCCTGGGCACTGTAAGTGATTTGAATAATCCAAGTAGACAATTAATGCAGAGCACAGATCATTTACACCAAAGCTGAGGAAGAAGCATTGTGGCTTTTGACAGATAACTGTTTCAAAGACTAGGTTTGGGCCAGACAGGCAGCAAGGGCAAGCTTCCCAATTTGGAAAGCTGTTTCCTGTTTGAGGTAGTGTTTTCTTAACCACAGCTTATGCAGAGCACAGTACCTGTTAGAAGAACCCAACACCTCAGTGCGTCCACCACTCAGACGTCATTTGACATCTGCAGATGTTGCTGGCATGAGGCCACCAGCAACCCTCTGAAATGTGGATGTTTCTGTGGCAGGAAGTATCAAGTGATGTCTCATCTACTGTCCTAGGGGAGAAGAAGGTTGGTCCTTAGAAGATGGGGTTTTTTAACAGTTCTGGTGTGTCTTGCAAATTTTGGTTCTTTCAACAGCAACATCTGTTCAACTGGCATGGTGCAATTGCTCTACCATTTTTTACCTTAGGTGAAGTTACTGATCTATGATAACTTGCTGCTGTGGAAACATTATAATCTTTAATGAAGTTTTTTCCTGTCCCTGCTCCCTCTCATCTGACTTTTCTGTTTTTCTGTGTATCCTTCCTTCTCATGCAAAGAAACAGGAATCATCATAGTAGCTTGCAGAAAAGGTAATTTATCTGAGTAGAATCCACACGTAACATAAATGGCAGCTACGTGCTGGCAGAGGAGATGCTTACGTTAGGAATGCCATAAATTGCCTATTTCTTCTATCTTGACTCAGGATCTCCTGGGAGGTTTCAGTTACATCAGAGCATAAATTCTTGAGTGGTTTAAGCCACAGGTTTCAGCTTTCTCTCATTCATGGTAACGAGAGTCGAGATCCTTTCCTGCACTGTTTTTGATTCCCTACGCCAGCCGTGTGCCTGAATTATATGCCTGAGCATCTGGTTTTCCAAGGCTTGCAGGTCCTGAAGATGAGTGGAGGAGGCTTGAAAAACATTACTGTCCCAAATGTCTTTACAACATATGAAGATAGACCTGGCCTTGTATTGTCACACCTTCTAGTGATGTAATACAGGGCACAGAACCAACAGCAGGAGGAAATTCATTGTGTGAAGTCAAAGAGGCATGAAGCAGCTACTTTTCTTTTTTTCTCTGAGGGTCTGGGAAGTCAAAGATGCTGAACAGAGATAAGGCAAAGCGAAAGATAGACTCACAGACACAACTCCCGGAGCAGATCTTGTGCTGGAGTCCTGAGCCCACCCAAAGGCTCTCACCTCAAGTAGGAGCAGCATGAGGCTGCAGAACACCCACTGGGAGTGACTGGGACACTCTCAAGGGCAGAGAGTGATACCAAAAGCCAGGAAGGGTGTTTGTTCCACGTAGCGTGATGTTTGCGTGGTGGAGCACCAGCCACAGCTGGAGCCTCAGAGCACTGTGATGGTTGTAAAATAAAAAGTGAAAATAGTGTTTCCATATCCTGCCCAGTGTAGTGATTTACCAGGAAGACTTCACTGTGACATGAGGAAGAAAAACCCAGTGTATCCTAGAAGCCTGCGAGGACTCTCTCAGAGAGGTTGCACTGGCATTTGTGTCCTGTCACATTCATCCTGGGCGGTAGAGTGGACCACAACAGCACCCAGGTTCACTAGTGTGCACCCTGCATTTACATTCGTGTCCAAGGAAACAGGGTTTGACCTCTAGCTGCTCCGAAGGGATTTCCTCATAATCTCCAATGTCTCTTACTCATGTTTTTCCTATTTGGTATGGCCACACTCTGAAAAAAAGCTCTTTCAACCATGTAAAACTCCTCCCTCCCTGCTCCCTCTCTCCTCCCAGGCTGTGCTGGGCCACATATTTGGGTAAACTATGTGGAGGGGTTTTCCATGTTTGCTTTCTGACATTCTTTGACTGCAAAACCATGGACTCATGAAATGTACTTTCTGAATATGTACACGTGCTGCTGACACAGTTGTTGTTTTTGCTAGCAGCCCTGTTCCCAAGACAACGTTAGGGAGCTCTCCCTCTGCTTGGTGCATCCTGAACTTCGTTCACTATCCCTTTACATGTCAAAACTAGGAATGTTCACTTCTGGAATGAAAGGAACAAGCTAAAACACAAGATGGAGTAGCTACAATGAGCTACAATCCACATGATGACACAGTCTTGTGTAATTTAGGGATAGGGCAAATACTTCATTGACCTTTACTCTGATATCTGCTTATTTATCTGCATTAGATAAACAGCCAATGGCTATATCTCAGCCTCAGCAAACAGTGAGCTCTGTCAACACTGCAGATACCATTTGTTGTTTGATTTTATGGGAAGGAAGGAAGGAAGATTACCTTTTTATTACTACTTTCAGGGGTGCCTCACTACAAGGCCTGCTTTCCTCTGCCCTGGATATTTGGACCTTTTATACCCTCCGCCAGATTTTCCCCTCTGGCAAAATTCTGCCCTCTACAAGTTCTTGAGCATGTTGCACGTTTAACAAGACTGACAGCAGCCAGCTCTAGGCTTAAAGACAGAAAGATCCTTATCTGAACTTCTATGAACTGGGTGGGAGGAAAGCACTTTGGTTTGGAGCTTCCAGCAAGTTCCAGCTTGGTTTCTGTAAGACTGTCTTAGTCCTCGTATAAGAAGAAAGAAAGATACACCCTTCGATTACAGCTTTGCAAATTTTACCTCTGTTATTATCTAAAATGCTCATATAGCTAGGCCTTTATTTTATTAGTTGCAGGGAGTATGAAGCAAGCTTGTCTTATGCAAGCACCTTCTCATCCCATCAGAACCAGCCTGGCATGAGAAGGGTGTCTCCTTTTGATTTTCTTGGCTCAATTAATATGGTTTATTTCACACTGGGAAGAGCTACATGCTAGAACTTAGTGGGGGAGAAATTTAATTTCAAGCTTGAACACAAAGTTTGGGATCTGGTTGAGATTTCCACTTTGCTTTAGCTTGTGCTCAGCACTAGTGACTAGAATATTGAAAGGACCCCTTCTCTCAGTACTCCCCTTATTTATACTTTGGATGAATGTGAGGTAGAATCCCAAACCAAGATGTCTCCCAAATTTTGGTCTAAGTTGGACGTGGCTTCAAAATTTTCTCTAGGAATAAAAAAATCCCTCCAACATACATTTTGGAGAAGTTCATACCCAGTTTGGCTTGATCTCTAACCTATTGACCTGCCCTGATAGGGTTTTATTTCTCTGCTGAGTTCTGTACAGTCCTTCTTCTGATCAGTACTTCGTGTGCATTTTGTGTCTGAGCCAAAGACCACATAAGCTTTACAAGGATGTCTTCATGGACTTCAGGGACAGCTATATTAAGCTATGACATGTGTTTCCATGTGCCTTCAATCATGGGTTTTGGCAAAGTTGTGAAGAGATTTCATTCTCTCTTGCTGAAAACAAGAAATCCTGGGTTTGATTTGAGTCACTCTGCTTACTCTTTCCTGTGCTGAAATGTTCGGTAACTTATGAATGTCTTCCCAAGCAGTGTTAACATTTGATCCAGAAACCTTTGGTGACCCACTGATTGATATATAGCCGCAACCTAAAAACCGCCGCTTTTCCTGGACTCATTCCAATAGCTTTGATCTAGAAATTGAAGAAATTTGCAAATGTTTGGTAATAGGAAAGAGAAAGATATTTTCCAGAACGTTGAGGAGATATTGTCCAAAATGAACTGTTACACACAAAGGTGGAGATGACATATGTAACAGAAAATACACAGCAAGGATGGATTATTCATGGAGAAAGGAAATTGGCTGCTTACCTTTGGGAATGGAAATCTGAATGAACCTAAGGTTTTAAAATGAAATAAGTTGGATGGTTTCAGCTGTCTCCCTGGGGTGTGATAATGTCAGCATCACGTCTTGATGTCTTTTGGAAATGCCCTTTCTTTCTCTCCTTTTCCTTCTCTCACAGCATATTGTTGCAGTATTGTTGCTGTCAGCTTGTCATTCTGATGGTGTCTGCTGCTTCTCTCAAAATTAAGGTGAGCAGAATTGCAATTGGGCAAGAATATATGGAACACTCCTTCTTGGTATTCAATAGCAAGGACAGATAGCCACCACGTGGCTGATGGGCCTAGATTTTCAATACCAGTACAGGCTGGACAGATTTATTTTCACAGTCCGGTCTGTAATCCCTAGATTTCTTGAGATGCTAAATGTAGTTCTGAACATTTTCCTGTCATGCAGTGTGCGTGTGTGTGTTTGTCATTTGCCTGTGTGTGCATGTGTACATGTGCATACTTACGTCTATGCTTGTGTTGGGGAGCCTCTGGGGTATCATGACTTGTTTTGCCTTGAAGTGGGGTTTGTCATTCTTCCACTGTCTTCAGAAAATAGGGTGGCACTCTGATGAGTTGATAGAGAAGTCCTGTTCTGATGTGAGCTTTTTCGATCTCAAAACTGGTATGCAAATTCAAAGAGTACTTGAACTCATTTGTATTTGTTGTTCTTTCCTCTTTGCCATGGCTTCTATTTTTTCTTCTTCTTGACAACCCAAACAAACAATGTTTCACTCCCTCTCCTCCCACTTTAGCTTGTACAGTAACAGCTCTCTGGAGCTAATTGCTAGCTTTGCTTCCTTCCTATCCTTGTCTCCTTCTTCTGTTCCCAGCTCAATTTCTGCCTTATTTAATCCACCTACTACTAGGTATTTTCACTGTGCAAAAGGAACTTCCAGGTACCTGTATGGGAGGCTTGTCTCAGTGCAGCGGGGAAACCTGTTTGTTCAGGCAAAGATATTAGCTACACTTATGTACTCAGTTATATCACTTCAAGCATGGATATCTCCAAACCACCACTCCTGAAGTTGCTGCTTCATTTTGATTCTGCTTTCTCTGACAATCTACTGTCAAACAGACAGCAGAGAATGACAGCATCAAACAAGTTTATTTCTTGCAGAAATCCCTGAAAGCTGTACAGAGGGCACAAGCAACACTAGTGTGAAGTGATGGGAAGGGCAGTTGCATCTATTCTCTTTGGAAATTGCACATCTAGCATGATAATCCAGGTTTCTAGGTACTGGAGATGAACAGAATGGCCCAAAGCAGCTACAACGTGCCAGGATCTGTCCCACAATAGAGGCAGAATGTGAAGAAGGATAACCATTTAGATGGGTAATGAAAACTGTTACATTTGATAGGGTAATCAGAAATATAATTCACTGTGCTACATGAACTGAAGCGGTTACTAACAGATTAGAGTTTAGAAGAAACTTTCCCAGTGGGTGGATGGGCAGATTATTCTTTGATATTCCATGGCAGAAATTCTTGTATTTAGCTCTGAAACATTTGCTACTGCAGGATGTGGTTACCTGACGTTTTAAACTGGCATAAGACTGGGCTTTGACAGGCTCCCACCTTCAACCCTACCTACTTTTCCATGTGGGAATCTCCATCAAGCTGAGAATGAAGAAGTTCTGTCCATGGAGACCCTCTGAAGGGTGAGTGGTGACTGGAAAATGCAGCCTCCCAGGGGCTGAGGCTGACCCTGACACCAGTTCTGGGAAGTATATGAGCATCACCCTAATTTAAGGCAGATTTTAAACACTTTTCTATTCAGTGTTGAGATGCTTCTTTACCCTTAATTCACACCTCCAGACTGTTGACAAAACTTTAAAACCTGTTTATATATGCTTTGAGTGTCGGCTTGTACCCTGGCTGGGGCTGCTGGGGCTGGGTTAGAACCGGAGGTGTTTTTTAATTAGGTCCCTGATCTACCCAATCTGCCATGTGGTGTGCGGTTCCTCAGTGCCATCTCATGGCCCCTCCAGTTTTTATTTACCAACACTTGTCCCATTTCACTTTGAATTCCCCTTCTGTGTCCTACAAGCCCTTTACCACTTACTGACAGCTGGCTGACGCCCGGGCATGGCTGCAGTCCCCAAGGACCGGGACCAAGCCAGCCAGCGTTAGGAGTCATCCTGGCCAAGTGCTCACGGGAGCCAGAGAAGCACTTCAAGGCTGAGCACACTCCTCGTGCAACATGTTTGCAGGCTCTGTAGGTGCCAGACTGTCTCAGAGAGGCTGGAAGAGGGGATCAAGCAGGTGACTACTCAAGGTGAAAATAGAATTATGCCTCCTAAAGCGAGCATAACTGATGTTATGCCTAGTGTTAAGAGCATGAAGTTAAACACACACTTAGGCACCTTTGCTGAATTGGACACTTTACTACATCAAAATAAGGCCTAATTCTGCAACTCCAGTGTGTGAACAACACATACATGTATAAGACGAGCAAATATAGACTGACTAGGGGGATGGCAGGAGAGGATGCTGCAGGTGCTCTAGCCCTTTCCACAGGCCCACCTAATTCATGCATGCACAAAAACTGCAGCAGATAGTGCACAACTGTATAGCCTTCTTCATCCTCAGGGCAGGTGCTGAGGACAACATTTTAATTCCTTTGAGCCAATTCAGAAAGCTAAACAGGCTGAAAACTAACTGTCCAAAAAGCACAAAGTGGTTTGTTTTCAGGCAGGATCATCTGTGAATAGGGCACTTTAAGCCAGTCCTCAGATCTTTCTAGGATAGTAATCTCAGTACCAAGTTTGCTGGTAGGGCTGATGCTTCCATTGCTGTAGTCTGGATGGACTCAGCTCCCAGGCCCACTGCATACAAATCCCTGAGCTCTGCTCTTCATGAGGAGTTGGGCTGCTTTGTGCTGAAATTTTGGTTGGCAATAGAGGCAGAGTCTCAGTCCTGATCTTCAGTCTGTCATGTAACCACTGCTCCACATAGGTCAGGTACAATAAGTCCTTTTGCAGAACAGATGAATAACCAAAGTATTATATACAGAAGCATTCCTGTTGACTACAAGCCCACAGCATTCATTTTAACTCTCTGACCTATATTAAAACCAGTAATCGCACCAGAAGCTGCTTGTCAGTTGTCTCCCTGATGTGGAAAAAAGAAACTTCAGTTTCTACTCAGACGTAGCAGACAATAGAGCAATAAAGGAAGCCCTGCTGCAAGGTGTGGAAATGGAGCCAACTGCGGGAGCATCTCTCCTTTGGAGTCAACGTCAGCACCCCAGGAGTGTCCATCCGCTGAAGCCTTTCTGCCGAGTGAGAAAGAAAAATGAATGATCCTCTGGTGCCTTACACCTTCTGAAGCGATGCCAGTGTATCCAGTGCAATATAGATATCCACATGAAATAGCAAATAGCAGTATCTGGTTTCATAGCTCATGTTTTCTCAATGCTTACACCTGCAAAGGGACAGTGTGCCTTGACTCTGGATTTGTGAAGTGATCTGGACATTGTTAATGATTTTCAATTAAAAAAATAACAACAATAACGTGGACAACAGTGCCTCTGGGGGCGAGGCTGCTGTGCCATATGCTGCCAGGCAAACACCAGAGGAATCTGTTATCAAGGGCACTAGGAGGCTGCCCTGTGCCTCCTTGCTAAGCTGACGTGAGGTGGCAGTGTTTCAAAATTCAACAGCAGCAATAGCGCTGCATAAGTTTTCCACTATCATCCTCCTACAGGGTGAAGATCGTCGGTAATATTCCTCTGTAAAGGATCAGCTGCCTCCTGTTTGTTCTTAGGATTTATTTAATAAACTGTTTCACTGGAACAGTCTCTAAAATTTACAGGAGCTGATTTTGAGTATCTCTCTGAAACACTACTGTGTGTTCTGGAAGCAAGATAGTGGCATACGAATATAATTGCTATAATTTCAGGTGTAAGTTTACAGCAGTCTAGTAATATAAGCTATTTTAATATGAGAAGGCCAATGCTGTTTCATCCTATGTCAAATCTGTAGGCACTTAAGCTAAGACAAATAAAACTACTCTTAAGTTGTTACGATTGCTCAGTTGGAACACTCTAGTACTGTAAAGCGTTGATATAATGGGCAGCTTGTCTTACAATGACAGTTTTCTCATATCTGCACACAACCACATCTGCAGAGAGATGTTGTAACACATTTGTCTTGAGGATCACCTTATGTTCTCTGTGAGATAGCACTGTAGCAGGCATCATAGCGGGGCACACATCAGAAATGTCCAGTGCAAAGAGCCATGGATCGTGGTGGCCCCCTAAGGAGCAAGCTGGCTTGTAGGGTGATTTGCAGGACAGCCCTTGCAATTGCAAGGCAGCACCTCTGTTGCTCTCTGCCTTTGTGGCTATACAAGAGGGAGATTGGTGTTTGGCAGATCACATCAGCACAGTCTGAGAGGCAAAGACCTACAACGGGAGGCTGCCTTTGTCATGGAGGCTGTGAATGCACAAGCTGCATCCTCAACCCCAGGAAGGTATGAGGCTGGGGTCCATGGCATGGACTTCTGGAACTCAAACCTGTGCTCAGGGTTCAATATTAGTCACAATGTGTTACAGGGTCATACCAGAGTCTTACATATGACATATCATGAAATGAGCAGGAGCCATAGCTCTTGCAGGACAGGTCCTCACCAGCATGTGATCCTTTGTTTTAAAGACTCCACCATCAGGGAGATTTTCTCAAGTAACTTTTGGTAAAGTAGGAATCTCCTGGTGAGAAGCTCAGATTTTGCTGAGTCTGGAGAAATTCTTTGCTGGGTAACTTTAAACGGAGTTACATAAAGTCAAGGTTCTTTAAGATCTCTTCTACAAAGGCCTAGGATTGCAAATTTGAATCAAGGCATGCTGTCTAAGAAGGCTGCTTGGCTTGTAAATCAGTCTCTGTTTACAGCTGCTGGTGACAGATCCCACGCTATTAAAGATGATGTCATTTCACAGGGAAGTATCTGTTTTTCCCATGGTAAAGATGGATCTGCCACTCCAGATTAGACTCTTGGTTCATCACATCTTGTTTTCTGCCTCCAGGGATGGACAGTGGTTAGTGCTGTAAAAAACAGAGGTTGTCTTCACTGATTCCCTCAAAATTCTTGCAGCCAGTGAAATAGTGATACCTGTTTGTCTCACCACCTGCACATACTCAACTAATGCCCTAATACATTAGACCTGACTACACTTTCAGTGTCTTGCATCATGTCAGATCTTGCTGACAGTACAAAACATACTGAATTTGTTTTTACTCCTCCAGGGCTGTACCACCAAAGATTTAAGTACCTGACTCCCTGTCTCTCTAGTGCATATGCAGGGTTCCCCAGGAAACTGCAGCTAGGCGTTTTTATTAGAAGCCTTTGTAAAAATCACTTCTGGCCTGATCAGTGAGGGTTTTCTGATAAGCATGTTCAAGAATGGGTAAAAGAAAGAGTAGCCACAGCTGATATAGNTCACCCCTGGAGGATTGAAAGAAAAAAATATTTTTTACTTCTTGGCCTTCAGACTTGAGAGATGTTACTAGTACACCCACATACAGTCACTGCAGATGGCTGCCTCTGAGCAGGCAGAGAAATGCTTGGTGCGTCAAGTGCCTTGACTGATATTGTAAAGCGTGCGTAAAAGCCATAGTGAGTCAAAACTATAACTGCAGAATCAGGCCAAACGCATAAGAGTTGAGAGCTGATCCTCCAATGAAAGATTTCTAATGTTCTGGCACTGGAAATGACCCTTAAATATCTGCAGGCACCATAAGGTCTCTTTCACAGCCAGATTAGTATAAAGAGAATTTGCCCTGCCCCTGCGATTACTGCCTGGGTAAAAGCATTTGGATTTAGCCCATGTGCTAATATAAATTTAGGGTTACTGTTGTTTGTCTCAGTATTGAAAACTAGCTGATTCTAACCCTGACTAGCCACTAGTCACAAAGGGATTTGTACCTAGTGCCGTGCATAAAAGACACACAGAATATCTTAGATAACTGTGAAAGAAAGACCTTTGCCCCAGCACAGGAGCTGGAGATTGGTATTTACAGTAGAGAAAACCCAGGCTGCAACAAATTGGAAAACTATGTGCGAATAAGAGAACATACAAATTGGAAAAAATGAAATGGAAGTGACACTCCAAGGCAAAATCCTTTCAACAAGACAGCTGAAATGAATGTTCAGTGTCTTGTGGATGTAGCCAGCTGATAAAAATATTCACTGCTGAGAAATGTCATTACTCTGAAAACGAAATAAAGATTAATACTCTGAAATGAGGAAAAGGCTGCAAGTCCCTGGTGACTGGAAGATGAAGAACACCATCATTTAGGCTTTGCTCGTTGTTGTTGCTGATTCTCCAGGGAGACTGGGGCTGTGCGCTTTGTAAGCTTTATTGGAACTGCATTGGCATTAATCATGTGCCTGAAGGCAACATGGCATGTTGTTTGGCAAACGATGCTATGTGATATAATGGGAAGGAAACACTTTTTATTTTTTTCCTTTAATAATGATCACTGCACATAGACTTGATTCTGATCTCACAGTGGTTTTATATAGCGATTTTACTGATTTATACTGGCATGTAAAGGAAAGCTAGGCCAAGATGTTAGGGTGGATACATATCTAACCAGCTGTCATTCATCTTAAAATGTTCTGTGAATTGCGTTTTAATAATACTAATGATTTTTCTAATGGGAGAAGAGAACAAAATTAAATATAAATTCCCTTTTTCCTAGATGTCTAGAAAAGAGAAACTTGCTTGTGCCACAGGAGAACAGGGCTTTAATCATTGTTTCCTACATTCGTGTTTTATAGTATTGGTTTACACCTTTATGAAAGAGTTCTGTTAGAAAAAAAGGAGGCATAATTGGAGTGCTCATGTGAATAGTTTGCTTAGAGTTCTGTATCCACCCAAAGTGTAACTTAGAATATGGATGTCCCATCCCATTTTCCTGGAAAGAAGAGTTTAGCCAGGCAGATGTGGGCTGCGTTGGGCCACTTGTCCTCAGTGCCAGAGAGCAGTCCTTGATCTATTTGTTTATGAATCTGAATACAGCTCTGGTGACCATAATTTAGGGAAATAGCACTATCTAAATGGGAGTCAGATTGTTCTCATGCTACGCTACTGATGTCTGGGCAGAACAAGCTGGGCAGCCCAGGGATAACACAGGGCAAGAATATATTTCAGTGCTGTAGAGGCAGGTTTCGAGAAAGACAGGGATCTACTGGAGAGAGTCCATCGGAGAGCTATGAGGATGATTAAGGGACTTGAGCATCTCTCCTATGATGACAGGCTGAGAGAACTGGAGCTGTTTAGTCTCGAGAAGAGAAGGCTGAGAGGTGACCTTATCAATGTCTACAAATATCTGAGGGGTGGGTGTCAGGAGGAGGGGGCCAGTCTCTTTTCTGTGGTGTCTAGCAACAGGACAAGAAATAATGCGTGTAAACTTGGACATAGGAAGTTCCACCTCAACATGAGGAGGAACTTCTTCACCATTAGAGTGACAGAGCACTGGAACAGGCTGTCCAGAGAGGTTGTGGGGTGTCCTTCTCTGAACACTTTCAAAAGCTGTCTGGATGCATCCCTGTGTGGACTGCCCTTGGTGATCGTGCTTTGGCAGGGGAGTTGGACTTGATGATCTCTTGAGGTCCCTTCCAACATTCTATGGTTCTAGGATGCCATGGTACAAGCCCAAAGATAGGAGCAGCCTAATTGTGCTGAAAATGTTGATTATTCAAGGCTCATTAACACTGAGTAATACACTGGTATGATTTTTTTTCTGGATGACAGTCATTGACATCAACCAGCAGTTCAACAGGTAGTGGCTGAAGGGTAAATGTTATTATTACAGCTCCTGCTCCAAGATTGTAGAGTCCAATGGCTGGAGTTGGACTCCATTGCTTTTTGCCACTGCTGTCTGTCCACCAACAGCAGGTGATGTGTCTTGGCATACCTCACTCTGGGAAAGAGGCTAAGCCCTTTGTAGTTGCATTATGTGTGTATTATTTTTCAGGTGTTCCTGAACTGCTTCTTTAGTTGATAGCAGACAAATTTGTAACTCACAACGCAAAGTTCTGCCAGTGCTGGGAAAGGAGAGAGCATAGTCCTCTGTCCTTAGGTACAATGTCTCACTGCCTTAATCCATCAGAAAGAATCTTCTACCAAGTAGTGGGGTATGATGCCATGTGCCACCTAGGAAGGAAAATTAAAGGTTCTTGATGATTAGCCAGGGAAGCTGCCACTGAGCCCTGCCCAGAGCACTGGGAGATAGAGCTGGGCCCATTCTCATTATCCGTGAGGATAATATTATCCCCTTGTCATGAAAGACCTACGTGCAGAGGAAGTTTTGTGCTGGGATGGTGCAGACACAAATCTTCAGAGCACCAGGAACTGTGGTAGCTGTGCACCAGAGCCTGTTTGTTGTACTAAACTGACTCCCAGCATAGAGAAATGTCTTTTCATTATATGTAGTAACGCTGTTGTGCTTCTTTTCACACGAAATCAATGCTGCATGAAAGTAAGGAGATAAGAAGATGGAATGTCTCTGATTCTGCAGTATTGCCAAAGAAATCTTTGTTGCTACATTTAGAAGGATGTTTATGTCATGCTTTAAGGAACCTTGAAGAAGTTAAAAGGCACATAGTGGTGAACATCTTCCATGTACCTCCATCAGATGCCTTGGTTACTAACAGTTTAGTACTACAAGACTTTTCAGAAGATGGCAATCAGAGAACTAGAGTTGGAAGCCAGAGAGGAATTTGGGCCTCTTGGCATTTTGTCTTTGCCTGTTGCTCTGCCAGGCTTGACTCCTCTTTCAGCCTTCCCTCTCCTAGGGACGACTGTCCCCAGACATGGCTGTCAGTGTGGCCAGCTGGGAGACAGCAGCAGGACAACACCAGAGCAGCAAGAGGGAGAACCAAACTGTTATGGGTCAGCACCAGTGAACTCTCACCAGGTTGGAGTGGAGGTGCAGGAGATAAAACCTCAAATTGTGCCTAGGTGTTTGATGGGATGAAGGGCTGAAGTAAAGCTTTGCAGTCATCTTTTCAACAAATACAAATAGTTTTACTATTCTGAGTCAGAGTGACTGTGATGTACAGATTAGACAAAAAAGTTGTATGTATATAGCTTCAGCCTTGCCCAGTGAAGGTATTTGTTGAGTTTCACTTGATTTGTTGTGTGTGTTTGCTCAGTTTTTGTTGTTTGTGGGGTTTTTGAGGTTTTGGGCTATATTTTAAAGATTTCCCCCCTAAAACACACCTCTTTTCAATGAAAGCCCTGATTCTGATACACTCACAGGACTCCAAGCAAAAGGGCTTTAAGGGGAAGAAAAGAATATTACTAGATACAGAATTAAATTACAAGCACTGAAAACATTGGAACTGACATCTTTCTCTAGCTCAGTAAATAAGAAAAATCTGCTTGTCTCATTCAAGTGATACCAGTAAGTAGCTGGGAGTCATGAATGCTACAGCCTCCTCCTGTGAGTCAGAACATCTATCTGCTAGGCACTTCTCAGGAATATTTACCTTACAAACTCTTTCAGAGGAAGCTATTAGCATTGATTTTAACGTACCTTCCAGTACACAGATGCTTTTTCTCTAATAGAACTTTATTGTTTGCCTCTTTGCTCATACAGCTTTTCTGCTTACATGCATTTGTTCTAACAGAAGCTGCAGACGCAATAAAGAGCAGCAGCCAGAAGTTACTCATCGTATTACCTTCCTCTTTTTCAGCACTTCTTGGGTTTATACTAAGCTGAATGAGATGTAATAATGTTAAATAAATAATGCAGTGCAAGATATGTGGGGAGCAGGAACAAAGGAAGAAAAAGCCTTGTCTGCATTTGGCCTGGTGTCTTTCATCACTGAAGAATCATACAGCAACTTCGCAACTCTTTATACGCATGTAGGCTTGTATTTGTGGTTACAAAGAAAATCCTTTCAAGTGTAAACAGCACGTAAACTCCTCGCTGTCTATGAATATCTCTCAGAGGTGCAAGCTGTCTCTGCTTACTGCCAGGGTATTAGCTCTGAATCATAGTGCTGACACATAGCCAGAAGTATGGACATCTCTAGTAAGTGCGTGCTAGTTGTACCTCATGATTCTGGTCCTCAAGCTCTTTCCAAGCAAAACAAAGTGTCACATCTATTGGACCTGAAACATCCATAGGCCCTGGCTGAGGAAAAAGTACACGTCTGTGTATGTACTCTCCTAGCTGTGCGTTTGTTTTTCAGCAATGCTGAGCATCCACACTGCAGGGAGGCTTCCCTTTGGGTTATAGCAAAGCGGGTGTTGCTCAGAAGTTTTTTTGCTTCCACATAAACGCCAGTCGAGTGAAGTGTATGCTGCAGGCCAGGAGGCAAGGAGCAGCTGTGCCATGGCACTCTGCCCTGTCAATGTCACTGTCACCATACAGCAGGAGCAGCAGGTTCCCAGCACCCTCAGGCATCTTGGCAGCTTGGTAGGCATGGGCAGCACTCATTGGTAAAGTGGTGCACACGCATCATTTCAGAACAGGGCTTTCACAGAGCCCCTTTTGGCATTTCCAGGTTGTAGCTTTTACCATGTGAAGCAGTCAAGCCTGAACATGTGATTTTGGGAAAAGGATCAATAAGGTCTAAAAGGCAAGAAAACAAACCCTTTAGGACTGCTGATCGTTGTTCTGCTGATGCGTAACATCATCAACTAGTGACAGCAAAATACTACTCCATGTCACAGCAGGCTTGGAGAAGGTGATGTTCTTACTGCCCCACAGAAAGCAATAGTAATATTCCTGATCCTTTCCCTCCAAACAGATCTTAAGTGAATCTGACCTAAAATCTAATGTACCAGGAACAGCTGCCTTTTGAACTAGACCTAAAACTTCATTCTGCCTTTTTACATAGCTCAGACTCTCCTGCTGGCTGGTTGTCGAAAATGAAGGTGAGCCTGGTGTTTCTAGGGTTTTCTTGTGGGTTCTGCACATAAGTCCTACGTGTTTTTATGTCTATACTTCCCACACTGTTGTTTCATAGGTGTCCACCTGCCCCTGGTGGGTTAAACAATCATTTTCTTGTCACCCCACTGAGTATTTGGGATTTCTGATGATGGAGGAAGCAGCAATGTCAGTTGCTGTTTAATTAGAGTGACATTTTTACATTTACTGACATTTCCTTTGGTTTACCAGTATCCCAGAGCCAAGTCAAACAGTTCTACCTCCTCTTGCCATTCTTGCTGCTGACAACTCTCCCCGGTTCACCTTGTGGTCATATATTTCCACGAAGTGCTGTGCTTTGGCTTTGTGGGACAGTCACAATGTAAATCCCTGTTAGAAGAGCCAGTTGGGCAGCTCCTCCACCCTAAGCCTGGACTGTGTGGACCTGGTGTTTCTTTTTCTCATCATGACTGTGTCCAGCTGCAGTTAGACTTTACCCTTGCAGTGAGAGGAGCAGCCAGAGCAAGTCTGCACCATAATAGCCACCTTTCTCAAAACATGCCTCCCTTATCACTCAGTTAGAGGGCACAGGATGCATGACTGGGAGGGACAGTACAGCAAAGTTGGCGTGAGAGACCATTTAACGACATCTGCTGCTTCTTTTCTGCAACATCTGAGATGTCAACCCTTCCTCCCATTTCACCCCATCACAGTGGTGGAAAAACAACCATGCTCCACCATCCATGTGTCAAAGACTATGCAGCACAACCTGGTTATTTGGACCCTGGCTTCCAGTGACCCAGCTGGGCAAATCTGGTCTGACTGGAAAATGCAGCTTTGTTGGCACCCCTTGATGAATTGGCTTCATAGCCTCATGAAAACGGGTGTGTTGCACAGAGGGAAAACTCACAAAAGCCCCAAGTCTGCAGCTCCCAGCTTCTTTCACCATCATCTGCTCTCATGTTTTTCATTGCTCACTATAAATGAGAATGTAGCCTTTGAAGCTGGATGTAAAAGAGTTATTTTCTATTGGATTCCGTAGGAGGAACAAAAAGGGACTGTACAAGATGTATAAATAATTATATCACTCTGATTTATGTTAAAACCACATGTTTTAGTTATAGCTACAGGAAATATAAAAGACATTCTGAAATACTCTTACGACTTTCTTTAATGGCAAGTGTTTCACAACAAAAATAAAATACATACATTTGCTTGCATTTCATTGTGCATTGTCTAGAGGAGGGATGAAGGTAGCATAAGACCTTGTGCAAGAGAAAGCAGATCTGACTGTTGTCCAGAATTGTGTTTTGTGCCAAATGGAAGGTTATTTTCTACAAGGCAATTATTTTTTTTTAATTTATTTAAAGATGCTGTACTGTAAGAAAGGTGCATCTGCAAGGAGCATTTAACTTCCATTGAAGCTCTCAGAAATGTCTACGGACTGATGGTAAATTGCTAATCACAGCTCAGGAAACCTGTTCTTCCTCTAGGTCTTTTTCTCTAGGTTTTCACCAACTCCTTATTATCAGGCTTAAATTCATCTCATCTGGACTATGGACAGGTTATCTGCAAAAGAAAACAAATGCTCTGGTGATGTTATTATACAGTCATTACATGAACAGGATAGATGGAGATAGCTGGAGGAGCTGAGGTAAGGGCACAGTGCAGAAATGGATGATGGATAAGGAGAACATGAGGCGGCAAGGTAAAATGCAAGAGAGAAATGGAGAGTCCAGGAGAACTGTGCTGTCTTGGGCACCCGACTCTGCATTTGCTTGGAGAAGGAAACCAACTCCCTGCTGGTAATATATTGCAGTCATTTGTTTGCAGAGCTGGTGACTCTGTCACGCTAGAAGTGGTGCCAAGATGAGTCAGGAGTGATTGACAGACTCTGTGAATACTGTGCCAGGGCCAGCGGTGGGTCAGCAGCCACAGTGTAGTCAGGGAAAGGGGGGTGTGCTGCTGTATGCCTGCCCCTGCAATGCAAGGTCCAGGGTGTGCATCATATACAGGGTGTGATGAACATGAGGTGGGGAAGAAAATACAGTCCACACAAAACCATACCAGGACATGCTGTACAGATGCTTGCATGCATAAAGATGGAGGAGTGCATCATCATTGATCAGTGAAAGGCAGCTCGCCTCCTGCTTTCCCATATTTAGTAGGCAGGAGCTCCAGGGCAGGGAGCACTGTGTCACGACAAGGCTACCTTGTCATGGGCACTCCTCTGTCTTAATTTCTCCTTCCCAAAGAGAGGCAAGAGAGGGAATAAAATTATGAATGTGAGGGAAGCTACTCAGCTGACAGGAAAATTTGGCCATTTGGCACAACAGAGATGGAGGTCAATGTTACCAGAGCACCAACACACAAGTCATTACCAGCCTTTGGTGATGTGGCGGTCTGGGGTGAGACAGCCTCATCAGCAAGCCAGGAGGACTTTTCTGTGGGAACTTGCAGGAAACAAGGCTACAGCTGCTGGGGCCAGCGGTGCTGTGGTAATCCAGACTCCAGGTGACAAAGGCCTGGAGGAAAATCTTAGAACAAAAGCAGAGAGGAATGGTTAAAACCTTAAAGTGTTCTGGAAAACAGGTGGGTGTGCTAGGATAAAGGCTGAGCCCCAACCAGTCTCATACTGTGTGTCTGGTGGGCAGCGTGGGCTCTGCTGCTTGTGGGAGTTATGTGAAAGGATGGAGAGGGGAGATGGTGAAGAGGAGGTTCAGGGGTCTAGTGATGGCCAGGTTCGGCATCAGCTAGTATTAGCAAGATGTCAGACGTCAGTGTGAAGCTAAGCTACCAAAGGGATGAGTCAATTTACCTCTTGTTAAAATATAGGGCAGCAGCTTTGAAGCTTCTGCAACCAGACAGCAGAGGGGCCGGGTTGGTCCTGGGCCAACTCCTATTCCCCACTGAGGCCAAAGGCACAGCTCCCTGTGACTTCACTGGCAAGAAGAGGTTTACTTCAAAAGAGGAGGAAGAGAAGTGCTGGGCTGAAGACAGACAGACGTGCTGGGTGATGCTGGAGTGCCTCTCACCCACCCTGCCGCTCTGCCCTCCTGCCCTGGAGTTTGAGTTGGAGCTGCTCCTGGCTGAGTCAGTGCAAAGTGCTCTCTGGTGTCAGGCACTGGGAGTCACTGCTTTCTGTGTGACTTCAGCCTACAGGGAAGGAGGGGGGCAGCAGGGGAGCAAGAGCAAATGCAGCTTGAATATTAAGTTAGAGAGATGAATGTGCATTTGCTCTTAGGCAAAAGCCACAAACCCCAGAGTCTCCTCTAAGACTTTCACTTGAGAAAACCAAGAAAAAAAGGTCAGAAAAATTTGTATGGCTGCAGTCTTACTTTAGGATTTGCTATTGTCAGCTCATGCACAGCCACTTAGTGCACCTGCTGGCAGCAAATGGCCAGCGGTGTCCTGCCTGCTGCCCACCACAGGGCAGGCAGAGGATGTGGCTCTGCCATGACTGTGGTGTTTTGATGAGGCAGCACAGCATCTCTTCTCATCCACTTACAGGATCTCATCACTAAACATCCAGCTTTTCTGCCCAAGTAGCAGAAAAGACTTTGAATATCCATTACTCCTGCCTAAAGAGACAGTATTGCTTTTTCTGCCTTTAATCTCATGAAGAAGGGAAATAATGACATGGTCCAAAGTCTGAAATAATAACCTGGAACTCAGATGGCCTTCACAGTGATTGCAGCTAGTGTCATGGCCATTTTGAAATGCCCTCAGACACCCCTTACACACCACCAGTCCACTTAGATAAGAAACACAGCACCCATTTAATTTTTACATCTCTATATATAAAATATAATTTTATATATTTTTTTGAATCTGAGAGCACGCACAAGTCTCATCCGGTTTCTTGAAAAGGCAACAACACAAAGTAAAAGACAGAAGAAACCCTTGCCAAGGTAGAATTGTAGAATGGATAGCAAAGATGTTTGGTGTTAGGAAAAGTTCACATCTGCAACAGCAAACCCTTCAAGGGCAAGAGTCAGGAGAGCACCCTTCACTCTCAAGGAGCAGTAGCAGGGGTTAAAAAGAAGACAATCAAGGCACTTGAGTTATAAATGGGTTTAGTAGAGGAGCTGGTTGAGATCATGCAGGTAAACCAGTCATGAGAAACTCACCATTGCAAAAAAAGACCACCTGCAGAGCTTGAGTTTCATCAGGGTAAGTCAATGATTGGTACCTGCAGCTAGCTGGTACTCTGTGAAACTTCCACCTCACACTAGCCTGTTTGCTGAGCAGGGATCTGCTCTTTCACATGCCAACACTCTTTATGGGGCAATGGAAGGCATTTTTGCTCTTTAGAGTGGTGCCTGTTCTGTCCCTTGCACCCTAATTGGTTTATATTTCAGCCCTTTGTACTATTTTGAGCACTGTAATAATTTAGGGACATGATTAGATCGGGTACCTTGGCCAGGAAATGCAGCTTTTTCTTTTTTCTTTTCCCATATTCCCACTGGATAAATCTTCTGGTCTCCATTTTGTTGTTTATAGGTATGACATCTTCAGTACAGAGCTGTATGCATAAGGAATACATACATGTACATATGCATCTCCACATTCAAACAACCAAGGCTCGTGTAACAGCCATAAGCAACCACTTGATCTGAAATTGCAAGCTTTCTTTCTGCCTCTCCGTTAGGGCTCTTTATGTATGCATCATCTTTGCTGTCAGCCCTTCAAAGACAGGGAATTGTGACTCCTCCTATCTGCAAAAAAGCACCTACCATGTTTTAGAACCCTGTGCCAATAAATGAAACAAATAACAGCTTGCTCCAGAGATCTGAGACTCTACACAATCGTTTTTATCTTCGACCGAATGATGTGGTGGAGAAAGCTGCTGAGCTTGCAGCTGTGAAGATTGAAGTCCTTTATTTACCAGCAGAACAGATAAAACAAGGGTGACAGCAGAGCAAACTTCCCCACATTGCCCCATGCAGACTAGGGTGAACCCCTTCCAGCAGCAATTCAATTTCCCAGCTCCATCTTTGGTATCTTGCCAGCTGTGACAGCGGCTTTTTGTGACAGCAGCTTCTTATCACCGAAAACTGGCCACAAAAGAGTCTCTTTCTGAAAGGTCAACAAACAGATGTGTATAAAAAGGAAACCTTACAAACGTTTGAGCAATTCCTGATGTTTAATTGTACCCGAGGGTTACACTATTGGTGTCAAGCACGTGTTCCCTTTCCTATAGCAGCACAAGAGGATTAACTCTGTGAGGGCCACGTGCAGCACCCTAACTGCCTGAAACAGGGCAATGTGATTGATGTCAGACCGTGCTTATTAAACATGATGATGTGGATTCAGCCACCAGCTCAGTAAGTCCTGTGGTGACTGTGGCTGTAGCCTGGAGACATCACCTGTTTGCATCCGCAGGCTCCTGCATGCAGCTGGGTCACAACCAGGACACGGGTCTGGCTGTCCCTCTGGCCTGGCCCAGGGCTTCTGTGCCCTCCAGGGTGCAAGCTGGTATGTCAAATCATTCTTATAATCTGCAGAGCAGGCTTTACTCTCAACATGTAGTTAAGCTGGGAGATACCTCCCTTGCCTGTGATGCTTTTGGTGAGGTAACTTTGCTAAATCCAACAGATACCTGATCCAGGCCTCTGGCTTGGCGCGTGGTGTCCTTATCAAACTCAGGTAGTGTTATGCCTTAGTACCTGGAAGGGTGTTTGACTGTTTCACTGTACAGGGAGAGACTGCACAGGCAGTTCAGACCCTGTTGCCAGCCAGCAGAGCAATAAAATCAAGGCCAGCAAACAGAAAGGGGACTAAAAGAGGACAAAATTGTATTGAATAAAAGCATTTTGTAGGAAAACCTGAATGATTTCAGTAAATTAGATGAAAGGACATCTACATATGACAAAAAAATAAAATTGCTTGGGAACATTTCTTTCCAGGGGATGAAATTCTGCTTTTTGCCCTCTGGTGATCAATGGTGAAGCCACAGTGTGTTTCAGTGGCAACGGCAAAACGCGCCTGAAGACATTCCCGAGAGAAAACAATAATCTTTAGCAATTTACACTGCAGCAGCTCACTCTCTGTGTAGGCTGGGGGTAATGCAAGGCTAGGCCAGGTACAGGCCACGAATCTCTGTTTAAACAGATCCAGGAGCCCCTGTACCCTGAATAACAGCTAAAATACTGTAGCTGCTATTCCAGCTTATAGGTTAAGTGTATTACCTTCTTCTCTGTCAGCTCTACAGTATGTTCACCCCAATGCCTGATTTTGTGGGTTCAGGATATTTCCCAGGTTTGAGGTGTACTCCAAAATTACCAGCATGAATAGGATTTTAGGGTTGAATTCAGCTTTGAATCAATGAGCTTTCTCTCACATATTGCTTCTGGTTCTTCTCTTCCCTTCATTTTAAAATGCCAGAGAAATCAATAACCAAAGCTAAGTTAACAAAACATTAAAATCTACCATTCTTCCTGGACTCAACACCCTTCTGAGAAGACTCGTTGCAATTGTGCTGTATCTCTGCTGCATAATAACACATCTCACAGCTGCATATCATACTATCTAACTATAGGACCATGTAATGGATTCCATCTTTTCAGGCTTAACAAAGTTATTCACAGAAAAAGATAAACCATGTGCAGAACTGCCCCTTTCTGAAATAAAACTCCATAGACAGAGGATTATGCATTTCTCTAAAGCTTCTTTTTGGAATGATGCTTAATATTCATTTTTGCTAGCAAGCAAGGTAAATTTCAGCAGTTTGACTTCTCATGACAAATCTGTTCTTGCGATTTTCTACATCTTTAAAAGTGACAGCTTTTCTGTTAACCTAACTCAATTTTCTGCTGTGATTGAACCTTTTTTCCATGTAATTCAGTTTCAGGGCTTTTTCAAACATTTTTCAAATGTTGGAGCCCGGCATGTCCTTTGTTTTGAATCCTATAGCTGTGCTGCCTCTACGTATTCATGCTCTTTGGACTCATGCTCTTATCCCATACAGAGGCTGGGGTTATATTTTTTCTTCCCCACATTTTTAATGCACACCTTTTATTGTGCAAATTAAACATCTTTCTTTAAGTAAGAATGGATAAAGAAGATGGGAGACATTCATATGAGTGCTCTTGTGCACTTTGGCAGCCTAGTGAAGCTAAGCCCTGCCAGACTGATGGTCCCTATCCATGGGGCTCTGACCCCCTGCCTGGCAGTGATCTATCTGAGCCATTGCAATCAGCCTTCTGCTCCTCTCTGCTGGCTCCTAGGCTCACGCTGTGCTTATGGGGTAGCCCCAGGCCTTCACACACTGAGGTTATTTGGGGAATTATCTCCATTTATCTCTTGTAAAGAAAAAAAGAAAAAAAGAAAAAAAGAAAAAAGAAAAAAAGCTACAGTTAGAACAAAATTCTTGAAGACATGCAGAACCATCAGCCTTTAACTTAAGAAAGTATATTCTCAAGCAGTTATTCAATCCTAGTGAACTAAAATGCTATGGCTTACAACCTTGAAGCTATGGAAATTTCTATTCGGTTAGTAGACCAGATCAATCAGTTTTCTGGTGAACTTGTCCCTACGTCCCTAGGCTGAAGAGAAGTTTTGTTTCTAGTGAAATAATTAAGAAGTTTTTGATTTTGTTTTATAACCAAAAGCATGGTGACAGAGGGCTATGCCTGTGCTGGACACTTCTGAAGGACAGTGCTACAAGGATATGCAGGCTCCCCTGTGGAATTTTGGGCTCTCAGTGTGAAGGAACAAGGTGTATTTGTAAGTGCAGTAGCCAGTACTTGGCATTTTTACAGTTCTTTTCCCAAGAAGGTGGTCAGCAAGATTGCCTAGGAGACACAGAGCAGTGAAATTACTGGGCTGGCTCTGTGTTCCTGAATGGGGGAGAGAAAAGGAACTGAACAAGCTCAACAAAGAGTGCCTGGCAAGTTTGTTTTCAAGTCTAATGATGAATAAAGATCTCCAACTGAAAATCTTACAAGCCTCTGAACACAGGAGAAGAAGCAGGGAGGAATATAGCACTTTTTGCATTTCAGTAGCTGTCAGGGAATAAAATAATCAAGGGCTGGTAAAGTCAATGTGCATATGTCTGATATGCTTTTCTTTCCTTTGTCAATCTACATGAAGGGATGTTTCAGGCCCCAAACTCTGTTTGGGCCCAATTAGGCAGTGGTAATTTGCTTGCTGCCACTGCTGTCACTTTCATTTTGATGCTCTTGTAAATAAATTCCTTTTAAAAAGGGCAATAATTATTTATCCAAGCCTGAAATTTTTAGAGCTCTTGCTTTATGACAAAATAATCAAACATCAAACTCTGTCCTGACTTGGCATTCCACATGGCTATGTACTAAAATACACAAGCACACATGTAGCATTAAAAACACTTATCAGAGTAGGGGTCCAGGCAACATGCAGGACCCTGGCGAGATCAGGAACACGTGACAGGAAAGGTATCTTCCCCCAGAGCTGACACATCATTGTCTCTTCTCAATGCTGTGAGAGGACGCTGTCTAGAAGGTACACTAAATGTTGTGAGAAAAAGTACTTCTTGGCCCTATATTTGCTGAACATGTTTGCTACAGCCAGCTCCTGCAGGTGCTGAAAATGATAGCAACCTGTGACTTTGGTATTTCCTTTTCAGATGGGAATTTAAAATTAATCCCATTTCCATGAATTTACTGATGATGGTTTTCAGAACTGAGGACCCTCATGAGAAAGCTACAACCATTTTTTGAGTACAGCCTGGGCCAACCATTTATCATTTCTTATTTACTGATAGCTACCCCCATTGCAGTGGATCCAAGCACTTCACAGCTGTGCCAATCAGTGTGTTCCTCCTGAAAGCACCCAGCAAAATAAAATCTTGTTCATTTTCCCAGGAGGCACTGGGACGAAGCAGTTTTGGATACTTAACAGATGACAGCTATGAGATGCTTGCAATTCCCTTCCCCATCCCTTTGGCTGCTTGCACTGTGCACACTCTCTGATGTGAGATGCTCCAGCTGGTGTCCTCCAGCCACCCTGACACTCGCTTGCCTGCTCCTACTGTGTTCACTTACCTATGTGGCAAAGTTACCTGTGCTCGAGGGGGAGCAGAAGCCTCATATACCAACTCCTAAGCAAGATGGCTAACTATAGTGTTATCTTTCCCCTCCTGAGTTCTGCCTCTGAATGCTAGTGTTGTCTGAAATCCAGGTCCTTAAGTTCGGCATATGAAACAAGGCACTATCTATGTACCATGAACAAACAAGATGATTAAACAGTGGATGAACTGCGTTCATGGTAACATATCATATAGAAAGGGCAAAAGGAAATACTTCCCAAGTGACTTTCTTATCTAAAAGTTCCAACAAGCTTTTAAACAGAGCAACCTCACTCTGATGCCTTTGCTGCAGCCTTTCATGCTGGTTGACATTGTCCCGAAGTCATCTTTTAGGTGTCTAGTTATACCTCAGGGACACTGGAATTAGGTTATTCACAATGTATCCAATTATCTCCATTACTCTTTTTCTCTACTATTAGGGCAGCTATAGGAGCTCCACAAAAATGCAACCAGAAGAAAACCCAAGTGTTTGCTTGGGAGCAAATTAGTCACAGAAGATGCAGCTTTGTCCTTCAAGATGACCAATTAGAGGCCTCTGTTTTATCATTGCATTTTGATTTGATTGGCTATTTGTTCCGTTTATCTTGTTTGGCTATCTCAATAAAAGATGCAGACAACAAAAAGTCAAGTGAAGTTTTTTTCTTTGAGGTACACCATGCTTTCCAGTCTGCTTTGGCTACTTTTCACATTTGATACACAGCTCATGTTATTGGACATGACCTTATACTCCCTGTGCTGCAGAAGACTTAAAACCTAGTCTGAATGCGGGCTTCCTCTCCTGGGTATGCCAACGTGTAAATTTTGTGAAGTTTGGGAGTTTATGTAAGGTTTGTCTTTCCCTTTTTGGGATTGGGCAGCGCATATGGTTTATGTCAGCATTTGTAAGGTTATCGCAGAGGTTATCTTGGCTAAATTATAGCCCTTTGTTTATCCATGTGGTTAGCTATGGCGCAAACAGCTGCACTGTCAGTAAAATCTTTCTGCTGCCCTCAACCCTGACCTGGAGGTACCAAACTCTGAGAGGTTACATGGCTCCATATGAAAGCAGCTTTGAAGGGGCTGTGAATTAAAGCTGACACTTTACCTGGAATACCTGCCCCCAAATTAGCTGTGAAAAATCAGGTAACCAACAGAAGATGCCAGTATGTCTTTGTCTAGCAGCTCACTGTGGTCAGTGAAGCTTCTCCTTGCCCTAGGAACTCATGCGTAGTCTGTCCTAAAGATAAGAAAACTGCAGTTGAAAGGGAATAACTAACTGGAGGCACTCCAGGAGAGTTGGGAGTAAAAAGCCATTCTGCAGCATATGAACATGATCTGGGCCCTTCACAGTTAGGGACTGCACCCTGCTCCAGCAGTCCTGAAGTCACACTGCAGTGGTCTTCTATTCCATCACCACAAAATACCTGCCATCCCTCCCTTCTGATCTCCTTTCACAGTTGAGTGCGAAATACAGAAGTCCATGCTTCCAAACAACCATGTCTAACACCTTCTTTCTTTACACGCATTCTGTCAAAGATGAGAGACTCATGATCCACTTCAGGCAGGATTTCTTTTCGTTCTTGCTTCTCAAATTGTCAAAAATCATCTGCTGGATGAAATATCAGTTCTTATTTTCCTGATCTACTGTATATCACCCTTCATTTTGCAGGGAAAAATCAGTGTCAGATTTGAAATTTCTGACTTGGACTTGCTATATTTACGAGGCTTTGTTCTGATCCTGTCTGTTCCAGTGTGCCTCTAGTACAAAATCACTGAAGTAAAGTGGTGTTAATCTGCTGTGCATCCTGAATTTGGCTTGCTGTGCATGTGTCTGTGTATACGTATGCTTGAGCATGTGCACGTATGTGTGTAATCTAGCTGAAAAGAGGATCTAATTAGAGCTAACCAATACTGTAAGTAATTTTTCTTTGAATAAATTATTCAATGTGTTTTGTCTTTGTTCATCTTATAAATTATTCAGTGAATAGTATTTGAGTGGTGCTAGAGCTGGTAGGCTACGGCAGAAATGATTAGTCAAATAGTACATTCAGTAAAGAAAATCAACATTTGCTAAATAATGTATTTGGCAAATAATATTCATCCAGCTCTAGTTCTAATTGATCCAACAAGAAATGCAGACAGCACATGGCACTCATGGATGGTTTGGCAAGTGCTTGAGGAGCTGATCCTTTCTGATCTTCCTCCTTCTCCCACAATACATATAAATGTACAGAGCTTCCTGTTGGCATTGACGTGCGTGACCCAGCTGGGCACACACTTCATGCGCCTGGGTTGCTGATACACCCCACACACTTATGCAGGTTCCCTTCCAAGTTACAGGCAAGGTGACAGCCTCTGGGCGAGTGTCCCACAGCTAGAGTCAGGTATCCAGACCTCAGCATGCTGTGGTGGGCTGCTGCAACAAGCCTGTTGGCTTGCAAGCTTGCAGGCTCCTCGCTTACTTTCTTGGTGTAGTTAGTGTTAAGTGTGTGGGCAGAAGCTCTACCAACACAGAAGGCTGGAACTGCTCCTGCTACTTTATCCTCCAATTGTGTGGTGGCAAAGCCCATTGTCTTGAGCTAGTGTAGAAGGAAGAAATCAAACCACCCTCTTTTACTAGACTGGAAAGTTGCAGGCATACATATAACTTACTAGAAAAGGAAGGGAATCTTATTTGCTGCAGGAGCTGATTTCAGGGACATTAATACATTTTTTTCTTGGTAATTTTATGCCAGACATTACGGAGACATGCTACATCTTTGTTACATTTTAAGTTTGATTTTTTCATTTCCTTTCACTATCCTCACTTCTTCTTTTTTATGAAAATAAACCCTAGAGAAATCCAAACTCCTCCGTTCCACATGACATTTCTTTCTGTGCAGCCTTTCATCAGAAAAAGAACTGTTTTTCTTGGATATGTCGAGCTAAGCCTTTGAAAAAATTAGATGTCATTGGCGGTGTGAAATGTCTTCCTTATTTTTCAAAGCCAAACCTCAAGGATGTCTTGTTTAGAAACTTCACATCTGCTTTATTTAACAATATCCAGAGCTGTACAATTCAAATTAGATTTTTATTGTATTTTGATGGTAGTGTTATTAATAGAAAAATATAAATAATCTAGAAGATCAATGCAGAATACCAGATGCTTTGCATAGTTGCTTATTTCTGAAATAAGTCCATTGGCTGGGATCCTTTGTAGGCTCAGGTACTACTCATTCTGTCTTCCTGTGTCAGGATCTGTTCCGTTCTTTCTAGTCATTGCACACATAAGTATTTGCATTTTGTACACACTTACATACGCATGCAGCTCACCAGTGTTTGAAATTCTTTTCACTTTATTTATAGGGAAAGCTAAAAGTGGGAATTTTCAAGGCCAGGCCTTTTCTGTGTTTACTGTTGTAGAAAAAGGGACATGAGCAGCAGGCAGATGCTTAAATAGGGAAGTCAACCGAATGAAAACGGCACACCGATTTCTCAGTCGGTAAAGAGGATTTACTGGATTTTTCTATCTCTATCTGCAGACAAAGCATTGTCTTCTTACAGTAACCCTAGTCTGGCTCAAGGCTCTTTGACGGTGTGAGACAGGGTGGATTTTGCCTTCCCTGATGGCGAGGGCCGTGGGCCACCAGTGCCATCGTTGCTATTTGATTGTAAACCAAATGGGTTTTGGTCTGAAGTCACTGCAGTTACTCATGACAGAAGCGAGCAGAAATGTGGGTTTGCAGCTAAAATTAGGTTGCAATCAATTTTATGCAGCATTAATCACTCTTGTTAATAAGCCCCTGCAGCCATGTTTAAATCAAGCTGTAAGACCTGAACCAGCACAACAAAAGACTCCATAAAATCAGTCCGAGTTATCCCCCCCATAGTGACTAATTACATTAATTAATTCAAAGCCTGATTAAACAAATTTATGCTGAAATAGAATAATCTCCATGAGTCTTCAGAAATGCTGCTTTTATTATAAGGAATTACATATTTACTGCTCTGGAAATTCGGGCTTTGTACATGCATCCTGTTTGTTGGGGTTTTTTTAAAATTTAATCTGAAATTACCTATTTAATTTCTGATTTCACAAGAAAACATGTGGCCTTGGGGCTTGCCGATCACATGTTGTGACAATGGTTGGTTTATTCCTGAAATAGCTCATCTCTGCTCTGGCCTTTTCCTCACAGAAGGGACTGAACAGAAACCGCTGAAAACAGAGAGCACCAGAGACGACTCCGAGCAGAATCCTCAAGCCTGAAATTCCCAGCCATTTCAGAAAGCTTGACTAAGGCATCTTGACCATTGAGGCTTGGTCATCTAAGCTAAAAATAAACACCCTCATCTCCCAGGGCTCTACAGAACCATTTTTAACTCTCTCCAGTGGAAATTAAGAAACTTGTTGTTTGGCTGTTGCCAAGGAGGCATCTGCAGTGCTCTCCCAGCCCAGGCTAATGCAGCTCTACATTGCTTGCCCTAGAAATGTAAAGAGGCCTCCCCACCACGGCCTGTGTGGGAAGCCAAGGGGCCAGGCGCACCCCTCAGCTGGGGCTGCTCTCAGTTGCTGAAACTGGAGGGAGCGGGGCAGCCTCACTGCTCTTGGGCCTGGCCCATGTTGCCACTGCCAGTTACCAGCCAGCCCCAGGAGGAAAAGACCCCTCATTTGAGCATCACCTAATTGCATGTGTGTGCCATTAACAGCCCTATTTCGGGAAGTGAGGAGGTTTTGCCCTCTTTGGCAAGGGTGGCAAGTTTGTTCCATGGCTAATTGGACATTAACAGGGGATGTGACCAAGAATGACAGATCTGCATTTTGGGCTAGACTTAAATACTTTGGAAGGTTGAGGTTCAGCCAAGAAAAGTGAAAATACTGAGCTCCAGTGTAAAATTATTCAATATTATACTATTATAAAATAGATCAATAGTGTTAGGAATAATGCTGGGTTAATGATTGGAGTAGATGATCTTAAAGGTCTTTTCCAGTCTAGGAAATTATGTGATTCTGTGATTGTAACTAAATAACAAAAAATAATTGCATATTAGCAATCAGTTATTGATGTGATTTATATCCTCTTTAGTCCTCTAAGCAGAATAAGTATTATTTTCAGTCCTGACTCCTCGTGTGTGAAAATGCTCACATTCTAAAACCCAGAAGCTGCTAATGCCCTCAAATGCTGGATCAGAGGCACAGTGAAAGCTAGATGTACAAGTATTCTCTTCAGTGTATAACAAGTGGAAAAAAGGAAGAGAGGCTGCAAGAAATAGTATCTGAGAGGCATGAAATGTAGCAAACTGCTCAGGGAAACAAAGGATATCAAGAAAAATGAGAATTTGAACCGAAGTAGTTTGCTCTCAGAGAAAGACAAGAGCCTCAGGGTGATTGGATATGTGATTAGGTGGGGATGAAGGGCAAGTCAGTGACAGGGAAAGGCAGATGTGTAGGATAAATATTTCTGCTTTGCAGTTGGAAACAAATAATTTATATCCTCCTTTTAACTGAGGACAGAAAATACTTTTCATTAGTAAGCAGAGTGACTGTTGAATAACCTTTAAGAGAGAGAAAAATATCTATGCGTGTACCTCCAGAGAAGTTACGGGCCAGGGTTGTGAAGGACCTGGATGTGAGGATCACGAGCCCACCAGTAGTAATGTCAAGCAATTCACAGATGCTGGAAGACCCCCAGGAAACTGGGTAAAGGCTAATTTTATGCTAGTAACTCCAAAAAAGGGGAGTAGATGAGTTGGGTTTCTCCAAGCCCTTTAACCTGACATCAATTTGGAATGAAATAATGGAAAAGCTGATACATGATTCAGCTGATAAGAACACAGGAAGGAGAGGGGTGTAATTCATACCTGTCAACATGTGGGAAACACAAACAGAAAAGCATATACTTTTAGTATCTATGCTTTAAAATTCTTGTTGAAAAACTGAAGTGTGGAGAAACCAGTTACAAAATGATTCACAGGCTGGAGGAAATGCCTTGCAGGGGGAGACTTAGAGGTTAGCTTGTCAGAAAGGAGATGGAATGGTGCCTGAATTAAAATTTATAAGTAACTTCACAGGGATAAAATAGCCGACCCTAAAGGGTTACTTCTCCTGGCAAAGCAAGGCAAAATGAGAAACAAGGGCTGAGAATCAAAGCCAAATCAATGCACCTGACAGCAGCCTCACATTTTTAACAGAGAAGATGATTAATGAGTGTGATGGATTCTCCATGTTTTGATGGCTCCAGATCAAGACTGAACTGTCTTTTGAATGCACAGGCTTTGGGTTCAGTGCAGGGAAAAGTGGTTAAAATTAAATGACCTGTGATATATATGCAAAATGTCAGACAAAACAGCCCGTATGGTAGTCCCTCCTGGCTTGAAATTGTAGGCAGTGCAAACCTGCAATACTAATCTGGTCCTGTATTGGTTTTATAGGTAAGTACCTTAATATTTTTCTTTTTTATTTCCCATGAAAATAAAGATTGCAGGGGTGTGCAGTGTTCCCAGCTGCATGGGTCAATCACTGGGGACAGGAAGGTGTGTGCTAAGATGCCTCACTCACAGTGTGACCCATCACACATGCCACTCATCCATCTCTGCAGGCACAAGAGGCCTGATGCTACATAATTTTGCAGTGCTTATATGCACACAGAAGCCCTTGCCTAAGCTCCCTCCAGGGAGCAATTCATTGGCAAAATACTGAATCCACCCCATAATCCCTGTAGGTCTCCTGGGAAGGAAGGGCAGCTACGGATAGGTTTCAGTTTGATTAAGATGTCATAGCAGCCCCTTTGCCACCAAGTAACTCCTTATCCATTAAAATCTCTTGTCTGGATAAGAAATGGTTTACAGACACTCTAGAAGTTGCACTGCAGTATAAGTCTGTCCCTACATCGAGCCGAAAGCATCTCAGAGACCTTGATGCTGTGGAGACACATTAGGCATTTCTTTTGGCAGTAGAAAAAGGGAAGAAGGAAGAGTTACCCCCACGCGTGCATCCTGTACCAGGCAGAGGGAGGACAGAGGATGGTGGAGGACAGCACAGCCCCAGTGGGCGAGATTCTACCTTGGGCATTTTGTGGTCTGGAGGACTGTGCTGATGTGAGAGGGCCTGCAGGAGGCACAGCATGTGAATGTAGCCTCCTGGATATCACAGTTGCTCAGGCGTACAGTTAGAGTAACGCTCAGTATCCTGTTGCTACAATAGATAGTGTGTTGTCATAGTGTGTCTGATCCCACTAAAGAGACTAAAAAGAAATACTTTAATGGTCTTTTCAGACATTCTACACTGCTGAAAAAAATGTCTCACTGAAAACTCATATGCTGTCTGTTGCACAGCTCTGCAAAATACTTTGCATGGTAAACAGTGCCAGAGAGGGAAGATTACGTGAAATGAGTATTTGAGCAGAGGTGACTAATCCCTTCAATTGCCGGTTGATAGGAGAAGTTAGCTGCAAAAGGGTTTGATGTATGTAAAGCAAAGTGCTCTCTCCTTTGCGGTTGCTACTGCAGTTAAAGTAGTACAATTTTTTCCATTGTAATCCTGTGCTCTGCTTTCTGCTCATGTGTGAGACATTTTCTTCAGCCTAAATTCTTTACCTTTCTGAACCTCTTTATTATCACTTTACAAATCACGTTCAGGGCTTCTTTTGGGTACAGTGTAACAAATATTATTTATTAGTATTCTACTGCATAAGGTACTGTACAAACATATATTCAACTAGTAGAAATACTCCTGTGACATTTTCTCAGTCATAACTCCAGCTACAGAGCTAGAGGCAGGCAAGAAACAGATTTCATGGAGAGAAATAACATTCTCATGGGCTATTTTTCTTACTCTTTCCTGCAGCTCCACTGTTTTACACCTCTTGCAGGCATTTACACCTAACTGGAGAGAAACTGAAATAAGCATAAAATGATGTCCACTTTGCATAAATGGAAATGACTGTAATGGAGAAGGTGGTGAAGTAATCAGGCAACAGGCAGGGAGGTATCGCCTATGTATAGTTAACGTAAAGAGCTGCACACCAAATGTGCAGATGTGAAAGTGCCAGCAAAGGCTTCTGGAAGAACAGCTGCTGAGTCTGCAGGGCTCAATCTGTGCTCACGCAGTTATGGCCTGTCCCATTTCGCCTCTGTGATACTACTTTTTAGGAGTTTCATAAACTCTCAGCCTAAAAGGGAGAACTATGATTTGACTATTATTTAACTGCAATATTATTCTTTTTCCTAGCTATTTTTATTCTGAGCGTGAAAATTATGCCAGAATACACTTTCAGGTTCTGCATCCTGGCAAATGCCTCAGTTTCAATTCAAAGATGCAAACTTATCAATCTATGATACTTGCTGGTAACATAACCAGTGATCCTTGTTCTTAAGGGCAAAAATAGTCTTTTACTTCACGTTGCAGTCTTTTCAATTTCCCAGATTCCAACGATTAGCGTTTTTTTAGGTTTTTGCTGGTTCCATTTAAGAATTATCCCCACTGCCATATGAGGCCTTACTGTAGCCTAAACCAAGTGTAATTCAGTAGTAAATCATGCCTGTGGAGAAAAAAAAAATGTGTCTATCACACTAATATTGTTTTCCTCTGTCATTCACATGCCACTTTAATGTTCCCTTCACATGTTGTTTAGTTATTGCCGTGTTTTTACAACATCACGCTATTAATGCTAGAGGGAAGAATAAGATAGTGCACGCCTTTTATAACTTGTTTAATTCCTCATTGAAGAGCTTGACATAATTTGGAATGACTGCAGATCTGTTGTTATAATTAGAATTTGGTCTTTAGCCCTAGGCTTTTCCCCTTCAGGGGGGTTGATTGGAGGCCTGGGAGGCCTCACATCTCAGCATGCTATTTCCTGAAGCCTCTTTCATCCCTGCTGCTAAGTGTATACTGAGTGACTTGGAGGGTAAAGAATGAGGCTGTACAGGCTCTGCAGAAGCAGAGCAAATTAGTGATTTGTGTCAGGGTAGAGACAGACCAAACTGAGCTTTCCACAAACAGCAGAGCAGCTGGGATTTTCTGTCACAAACTGGCACCAGCGTCTTCTGCTGCACGTTGTTGTAAACCTCTGGTTTGGATCTACTGAGCAAATATGATGGGAACAAGAAAGGGAGGCAAGGCAAACAGAAAATATTCTGAAGAAGACACAGCCTTCTGGTGTCTGCAGGGAGGAGAGATTTCTGTGTGTGCAAAGGATTTCTCAGACTCATTTTTCTAGGGCTGGCCAGAGCAAATCCATGTGGGACAAAGTGCTGCCAGAATTACCACCAGCACATCAGGGTCAGCTGCACCTGGGCTGCAGGAGTGAAGCAGGGGGAAACAGGTTACAGCATAGCTATGCTACTTTCTCCTAGGCACTTAGCAGAAGCATTGCTGCTTCAAAACACCCAGTTAGTTCCCTCTTATAGGAACAGGGCTTTCTGCACCACAGTTGAACTTGAGAAGCCATCTTTTTATAGAGACTTGTTTCAGGCTGGGAGACACTGAGGCAAATTCTCAGCTGCTGTAAATTAGCACCGCTGCATGATCTTCTGTTACACCAGCTGGGGCCTGGGTCCTTATCAGAGTTTATTTACAGAAATGGGCACAATCTTTGAGAGCAGTCACACTGCTGGGATAGACAGCAGAGTGACAAAAGATGTGGCTGGAAATGTATTATGGTCTCTCTTCTTTGCTGAAGTACATGCAGATGGTGCAGGTATCCATCAGTCATCATCAGGTAACTCCACATGCTGCCATTAGAAACACACCACTGCAAACCCCAGTTGTCCCAGGGACTTCCGTGGGTCCACATGCTTTTATGTTATGTGTGTGTACAACAAGTTCCCCCACAGTGTGACATCCATGCCTATGAGCTTGCAGCACAGGTGTATGCACATGTGCATCCAGTTTCATATACCCTGGATCTGCAAAGCCTCTCAGCTTCACAGAAATACAGTTCCACTGAAATCGGAGAGCAGAAGCATTTTCAATGGGTTCTCTAGGATGTCTTGAACCAGAACAGCTCTTCAAAACATTTTCTGGCTGAACACATCACCCCTTCTCTTTTCTTCTCCTTTCCCTCTTGCACAAAAACATTGATCACTTTTTAGCAACTTTACTATAAAAATCCCACCACCCCTCCCTGGGAACTGTAGACTCTGCAGAGTTGGAACGTGCCTTATTGATCTATCAAGCCATTATATCTGGCCATTAGATTCACATGTACTCTTCTGAGATTAGCTAAATCACTCTGCAAACTGTTAATAGGCAATTTCACAGACCCAGCTGTCCAAAGATAACAAGAAAAGTTCGGAAAACAGAGTTTAGGTAACTGATCTGTGACTGCCGAGGGACTGTAAAGTTTTCCAAATGGACTATGAATGAAGGAAATTGGTGAGGAACAGAGGTGACTCAGATCTCTCAGGATATAGTCCTTATGCCTATTCTGTTGATTATGTGTCACTCACTGCAATAACCCAGTATTATTTGCTTGACCTTTGTTCTTTGGCCAAAGGCAGGGGGTTAAGTCCAGCAGGAGCTGTCCTGTACCTCCACATGAAATTGCTGGATAAAGATGCTTGAGGAGTTGCAAGGCAGAGCAAAATAACTTCACTTCCTGTGGTGAAGCCTGGAGGCTGAATTTCAGGGAATGACTGACATTTCCAGCAGCTCTCTGGGATCTCAGGGGATCCCTGGAAGCAAAAGTGTGCTGAGCCATATGCTTCTTCAGGAAGCGGCCCAGGTCATGGTCTGTTAAAGAAAGAAGCATTGTCCATTGTGATTACCTACACTCTCAACTGCTCTTTGGAAACTGGCAGGAGTGAAAATGTCAAACCCAAGTGCTGATGGGGAAACAGATGCATCTCCCCATTTAAATATGAGTTCACGGTCCCTTTTGGGAGAACAATACATGAATCTCTGAGAAACACGTGCATCCAAAGATGGAACTTGCTCTTTGCAGAGCACTCTGCACAGGACCTTCTGAGATGGCTAGAAGCAGCAGAACCCCCAGCCTGCTAGGTTAAGCAGCTCTTGAATGCTGCCAGGCCAGGCTGACTGTGGGGCCGTGTACGGAGTCAGCAAGATGTGCCTGTGCTACGGTGTGATGGTGTGCCTCTACTTCATGCAGATGCACGGAGATTACATACGAACTACTTGAGAGTCACAGCAATCTGGAGTTCAGTGATAGCCAAGCACCAGAGAGCTTCTGCTTGAAGCCACACTGCCAGGAATGGGTGTGCCTGACCTACCTAATGTCACTCCAGCTGAGAATGCATCTATGAAATACAGCGATGCCTTTCAGACATTCCCCGTTGCATGCTTGGGTGCTGCAGTGCCCATGTTGCTAATTTCTCCTTTGGGGGCAAACTTGTAGAAAACATCCTTGATTATGACACAAATTCACAGATCCAAAGAACTGTTCAAAGTCTAAACTGACGTCCAGGGTTACATAGCTCCAGCTACCCTTTTATTCTCTGGGGAAGTCTGTTTGCCTCTTACTGTCATTGTCTCAAGAGAACAGCCAAAAAATATTTTTCAGCAAGGCTTGGATCTTCTCACCAAAAGGTCATTATCTTTTTGTAAGAATAAAGGGAGATGCAAAACTCCCTAATTTCTTGGCAAATAAACAGGCCTCCCTTAGAAGCTTACTCATCCCTAAGGCCAGAAAAGAAAGCAAAGAAAATGTCATGGAAGATTTTTTTTTTCCCAACTTATAGTACAAATTGGCTCCTGGGTCTCCTTTCATCATCATTAGAAGCTCAGAAGAGTAGTTAAGGCTAAGGAGAGGTTGTCTTAGTGGCAGAACAGCCTCAACATTGTCCTATCTTGTGTATCTTGTCCATGCTCCTGGGGTCAAGCTGACCTCTGTGATTGCCCTGTTAGGTCAAACAGGGAGGTACCACTGGATGTTGGATTTTTCCCAGTTCCCTTTGTAATGTGAGGCCTGGCCAATTTCCAAAGCTCATCTGGGAGTTTTACAGCGGGGGCTGAGGACACTGGGGATGCCTGCGATTGCTACTGCTGTCTTCCTGTGGCTTTTGTTCTTTGCTGTTGGTCTGGAACTTGTTACAGAGCCCCAGGGAGCATTTTGTGGCCATAGGCTGGGGGTGGTTGTTCTGGAGACCTGTCTGAACTAACCATCTGCCTGTGGTTGTGGTAGACTGAGCTTGTCCTGGGACCCATCTAATTGCAGCTTTGCTGTCTGGCATGACTCCTGGTGTAATGCAGAACACAGTATTTCACCCAGTAATTTCCACCAGAAGGAACCAGTCCGCTTTAGCAACGATCACACAGAGCCTCAGCATAAGAAGTGCAAGTGAGTGATTCCTTACAGTAGCAAGTTTTGCTCCTTCCCTTATTCATTAAGGGGATGGGAACTGCAAGGTGATGGAGATCAGCCTCTCTCCCGCTGCCTAGAGCGAGGCAAGGTAAAAGTGAAGCCCTTTTGGGCAAGGAAGAGAGCTGGTCCATGACAAGGGTTGTAGGGTACTGGCAGGGCTGTTCAGTACAGCTAACCCTAAATATTGTATGTGGGATCTCAGACAGGTTATTTACACCACTACTGTGTGCATGTCTTCTGGTAACTTGGCAGGTAAGGTGCTGAGGCCCAGTTTTCCCATCTCTTGGAAGTTCACTGACTTCTGCACGGGGCATAGAAAGCCTGTTGTAGGTGGTGTAAATTTTGCTCCCACCAGTTCATTTGTATTTCCTCCAACATCCTCATATTAGCCTTCCCCAGGAACTGAGGGCTTAGAAACAGCGGCAGGTGAATCCCTGCCAAGCATAAATCCAGCAAGCGCTATTTAATACCCCACTACACCCGCCGTGGCCTTCCTTCCTTCTCTGCCCTTCAGTTCCTGCTCTCTGTGAAGATGCAGAGGCTATACAGACTGCCCATCCCACACAGAGAGTCCCCGCATCCCTTTTGCGTGCATTGCCAGGATCTGACATCTGCCCTCCAGGGTTTTTCCCCTGTGGGCAGCAGAAGGGTAGAGGAGCAGGAACTGACAACAACAAAACCAGGGAAATTCAGCCTTAGGGGGCTGCAGCTCTGATCTTGACTCTCCATAGCAGGTGTCCCTGCATTAGCTGGAACCTGCTATTTTTAGAGCTGCTCTTTTATTTCCTGTGTTATTTGAGTTCCAGCCTAGCCCTGCCACTGAGAGGTAAAGCCGCAGGCTGGGGCTGCTGCTGAAAATCAGGAGTCGTCCTCAGAGCAGCCACGAACCATATCATTAGATAGCATCCGTCACTGCCTTGTCACAGTTATGCCAGCAGACAGTCTTGCCCAGCAGCCTGGGTCCGAACATGTGATGCAGGGCTGGGAGTTAAGGGCTGCCCATTTTGTTGGGAAAACAGACAAGACTGCAGCCAGGACTGACTCCTACATGCCCAGGCACTTGGGGCAAGGTGAAGATGGCAGAGGACACCCTTATCCTCAGCCTGTTGTTGGATGAGGTTTCACTGAACTCAAGGATCAAAACCAGCTGAGTAAGAATAGTATGAAATAGGTGACTGTGCATGAAAGGGCAGGAAACTTTGCTGTTGTGTGAACAGATGATAGGTAAGGACAGGGAGAAAGAACAGAAGAGAAAGGCTGAATACTTATTTCTTTTCTTTTCTTCTCTTTTCTTTTCTTCTCTTTTCTTCTCTTTTCTTTTCTCTTCTGTTCTCTTCTCTTCTTCTTCTTTTTTTTTTTTTTTTTAATTTGTCCCCTCAGATCCCAGATGTCTTTGTGCGACTTCAGATGCCATTGGTGGGAGCAGTAGGTGTGTTTTTGTAGGAAAAAATTGCATCATTAGGCATTTGAAATAGAGTAAAGGCTTGTAGAAGCTTACTGATGTCCAGGTAAACAATAAAAAACCCAGAAAGTTGAAGAAAGATACCTACTTATACAGCTTTGAGGATGAGGTTTATTCTGCAGAAGCAAGTTCTGTTCCCACTTATCGAGATGTATTTGGGAGTCAGTATGTCGTTCCACGTACCTGCTTTTGTAAGAACAGATGATTTCCATACCTGCCCTTTCAGGGAAGGTGCTGGTAGTATGGTGATCAATCCTCTTCCATGTGGTGGTCCTGCTCATCTCCATTGGAGTTTGAGATATCAATGCTACTGACACAGGCTGAGAACCAAGGACACACTGGCTTATCTACACAGCTTTTGTCAGGCAAGATTTGTGGAAAGCAGTGGATCTTGGGACCTGTTAGACCGGATAGTGAGAAAGTGTGAGAAGAGACACTTTGGAGATGAGAACCTGCCCTCCTGCCAGCACCTCGTTGCTCTTATAGGAAAGTGGATGCTCCATGGACCCTACACCTCCATTCTTGCATTAGCAGAAAGGACATCTAACCACGTGGCCAGATGTACCTGCTCCTTCTGGTTCCACTTGGGCTCTGTCTCCATGTGTGTGGTCCCTGATGGTCAGGAACCTATGCTCCCTATTCCCTCTGAAGATATCTGCATTGTCTTTTATAAGACCATTGCCTGGCAAAAGTCCACCAGAAAATGGAGATGTCAAAATGGAGAGGCTTACACGCTTGAGCTGCTGAAGTACAAATGGCATCCTAGTGCCACACAGTACTTTTGCTGATTTTCTTACTGGAGTGATTGCAGATGCTGGAAAACACAGAAGGTGCTCTCTTTTTGGAAGCTGCCTACAGATGTCCCACAAAGCAATCACTGGGAAGCAGAGTGGGAGGCAGGATGCTGTGCAATCAACCCTCGATACCAGCCCACGGTGCACCTAGACATAAACATTGGATGTGTCCCCTGGTTAATTCAACAAGAACAGTATTGTGTGCTCACATGTGATCCACATCAAATCCAGGAGAGCTGGCGGCACGCAGGTCTGGAATTAATAACTGTGGATCTCCCACCTTATAAAGCTACATAATAGCGGTAGCCTGGGGACCCTGACAGCTTTGAGGAACCATTTGTGATGGCTGTGTTCTCAGAAAAAGGATTAGCTATAATTAAATGACACTAGATTTATTAATTGGCTCTGTTCATATTATCCTTTCCCTGCTTTGGGGCAGGATTTTCAAAAGTGCTCAGCCTTGCTCTAAGCCTGCTCTCACAGAAGGCAGTCTGGGGTTGTACTAGCACCTTTAAGCAGAGCAAAAGCCTTTTGAGAACTCACTTTCAATCTGAAACTGTTTAGCTGCTATGATGGGAAAATGCAATGGATCTTGGATCCTAATGTAACTCATGGGATATTTGCAGCTGCACAAGCTCTATCTGCTCTACCAACATGAAGCAAAGTCAGCTTTGGGGCACAACTAGACAGGAGAGCCCTAGGAAACAGCAGAGTCATAAGGGAGGATGGAAGTTTCTGTAGCTGGGGTGCTCCTCAGGGAGCCAGTGCTCCAGGAAGCAGGCATTGGAGGGACGCTCTAGCTTTTAGATGCACTTCAAGCGTTCCAGGGTGTATATGACATTAAAGATGTCTTCATGCCTGCATCCTGTCCCTCCTCCAGTTTGCTTGATCCTGTCCTGCCTTTTTGAAATGTCACCTGCCACCTCAGTCAATGCACAGTCCTTCCTCAATTCCTATCCCAAATTGTTCCAGAGCTTTGCTATGTCCTGGTAAAGTGACACTACAGTTAGTCCCAAAGATGTGGAGGACCTTTCTTCCCTATCATTTCTTCCATGAGCAAAAGGTCAAAGCTATCACTTCTGTGCCTGGGTAGGAAGGACAGTTGTGAGTTGAGTCATCTTGCAGGCATGGAAAGCACAGGGTGTCCTATAGATCCACTATTGTCTCGGGAGAGCAGCAGCAAAATCCAGCCCAGCAACCTCGGGCCTGATGCAGCTTTTCGAGTGCTGTTGATATTTAAGACAAATGATTATTATTTCAGAAAACAGGGGCTGATTTCTACTCCCTCTGTTTATCAGGAAGGCTGACATTAAAAAGCCAGAGATGGCTGAAAATTGTTCCTGAACGGGGAGTGGTTTTTCAAAATTACAGCTGAATTATTCTCTGCCCTGCCTGCCATGGCATGGCACCCCATTGAATTCTCTGTTTTTCAGGGTGGAATCTGGCCTGACAGCCTTCCCACAATGACTATGGAGAAAACAGAGCTACATCTTTTTTTTTAAGACTCTATCATAATATAGGAACTTGATGAAGTTAACAGCTGGTAAACGCAGATCGTGGAAAAGGAAATATTGCTTCAGACAGCGCTGCCATTGTAACCCTTGGAATTCAGGGCTGCAGGAGGCTCTCGCAGCTCATTGTTTTTTCAAGTGCAACAAATGTGACAGTCAGTAACAAAAGCTCAGAGAGGAAAGCGAGAGCCATCAGGGAACAAGGAGGAATTGCCTTCCAAGCATGATACTTGCCATGGCTGCATGATTTGGGAGGTTATCTCTCCCTGAAGTATTCAGGAATCCTCTGGGAATGAGAAGCAACACAAAGTTGTCAATTTATAATCTTGCTTTATGTATCTGGTCAAAAGCTGGACAGTTTGGCTCACCAGAGACAGAAAGAGCACGTGAGACAGTTTCTGAATGTTTTTATATTCTTATAGAGATTTCCATCACACATGCAACTAATCCTACCGGGTCACACCCTCTGACAATATCTGTCCTCATACTTTGGGCTGTATCAGCTAAATATGTAGCTTTCTGTTGGGTTTTTTTGTTTGTTTTTGTTTTTTGTTTTTTTCTGCTTACCTAACGAGGCAAGGCTTATGTTATTGCATTTCTCCCCATGCATTTGTCTCTCAATTTTTTTCTCCCCTTCCCAGAAGAAACTTTGAGCCCATTTACTGACACTGTTGAATTTTACACAGGGATGGAGATGAAAAAGGCATTACATTCCTACAAATTTTGTGGAAACTGATAGTTATTCAGAAGGCACTGGGTATCCCATGGTATACTTAAAATCAGAACCTCTGGTGAAGGAAAAGCTGCAGCATGATTTCAATGTGATCTGTTCAGTTCTGCCTGCAGAATTGAGGTGGTCAGGGTTCAGCTGGCCAGCATCTTGTGTGGGATTGACCAGGGTCCTTGTTGTGCTGTGACCTCTCAGTGGTTAGGTACATGCAAGATACTGCAGAGGCGCTAGATCTCGGGTGTGTGAGTGTGGAGGAGGAATGGAAGCATTTTGGAGGTAGGAAGGATCAAAAAGAACTTGATGGATGGGTTACTACACAGAAAAAGTATGACCACAAGGTATTAACCTGTAGGAAACTGCATTGTGTTGGCTCTGCTGCTCACAGAGCAAGTTGCTTTGTTTTCTGGAAAACACAGTTCACAGAAAAAGGTTTCTTCACAGAGCACTTGGTTTCTTTCCTAACATGTACACAGCTCTTGATACCAAAGGCACATTTGTACGAGCGCCATAACCTTTTGTCCTTTGCAGGGTTGTATTTAATGACAAAGACCCAATGTAGATGGCAGATGTGTGGAATGAATGGAACACTATTTCAGCTCACTGGTAATTTGAGCTACCGTTGCTTCTGCCTGTTTGAGTGCCATTCTGATGTACAGTTTAATTCTGATTTAAAATTTACTTATCATCTATGTAATGTATTGATTTCAGTGAAATTATCTCTGTATTACACCAGGGACCTAGGCTTGGTATTCAGACATTTCACTTTAAACTCTTCTCAGTCAAAATCATGTATAAATTCAACTGTGTCTGTGGGCTATTGCCTCGGGTCAGTGATTGTCGCCTGCACACAAAGTAGGCAGGCATTCACTTGCTGAGCAGGGAGTATTTTTTGTTCACCACAGGCAGACACAAATAATAGGTCATGGCAGGCTGAGATCAGAATCAGGTCTGATACCTTTAATAAAAACACAATTGCTGTTTTACAGGAGGCATCACATAGCATTAGACTGAGAACAAGAAACATTCGTTAAATGTCTAACACCTCAGATCAGTTATTTGTCAGAACTCAGTCACCAAATTCAGTCCTTCTCTCTTGGGTGAGGGCACAGTCGGGCATTTCCAGAAGTACTTCAGGATACCTAATCTCACTGGGATATGTGCATAACTGATTTAGATACATGACCAGCTCAGAGGTCTTGGAAGACAGGTACTTTGTAGGTACATGGGAAGCCACAGCTCAATTGAGGTGTGCTGTTTCTCAGAAATTGCAGAACAGGTTGAACTTGCAAGCTCAGAGAAAGGATGTTTCAGTTGCTGCCCTTACTACAAAATCCACATGTAAATACTTTGTATTTCTCAAAGAAGGCTATTTCTTGCCTAAAAATGGAGAACTGAGTTGGATTTGGGCTTTGCCACTGTCATTAACACAGCGGGGCACAGAGGAAGGTTAGTTAGTCCCTGTGCATGGCACAGCGCAGTACAGCAGTTCGGGTCTTGGGAGCAGCATGCTCCAGTGGTCTTGCAATTTGTTGTGCCTTGCTTTGCAATGGGAATATTTTGGTCCAAGTGCAGGTCTGCAGTGACACAGCCACACTGCATGCTCAGGGATCCGGTGTGACTTTCCTGAGAGTATGCAATGGAGGGAGGGAAGAGAGAAAGAAGGCAGTTCTTCCAGCCCTGAAGCTGTGGCTATACATTGCAGACTGCACCACTTGTCTGAGAGACAACAAAAAGTAATCTGCACAGCACTTAACTGCCTGAAGCATGGCTTGTGTTGAGTGCTCTGCTGTGCATCCCAGCAGCATGAGAGTTGCCAGGTAGCCTGTAATTGTATAAAATGTAGGTTTTGGTAGGAACCAGATAGAAATGGGTAATTACTCACAGAAGGTGGTCATAATTGCCTTTGCTAACAAGTATGGGCAGAAACTATTGCCTCTAGCCCCACTTTAAAAGGACAAAGCAAAGAGCAGTTGGTAGGAGGAAGAGGTGGAGCCTGCCAGAGGAATTTCCCATAAAGAAGAGGTGTTTGGTATTTGACAAGGTAATTGAATGCTTAGAGGAACAGGCTGACATTACAATACGTTTTCTTTTGTGTGGATCAGGAAGGCCAATGTTTGAAAACAACAGAAGAGGCAGGATGCAGGACTGACAGGAGCTGGCCCAGGGATATAGGGTAGTCAAAGCTCTCATTTTGGGTGCCACATCTTCCTGAAAGGCCGAGATGGCACCCAGAGCCCCCTCCCCCTCCCAAAAAGATGTCTAGAGATCAGGACAGGTGTCTTGTTATAACTTGATTATAAAATAAAATGAACATGGATGACCCTTTGCATAATATTCGCTCAGACCCTACCTCTGTTATGTACCATGTAATAGTCATTGTATTGAGCGGTTTGGTGTCTTTGAATCCCGACATCTGTTGAGCAATGAGATGTTCTGAGTCCTTTCCTTCACATGGTCTCCAAAGGGTCTTCCAGTTTGATGTATAGCCAACCTCACTGTTGGTAGAATGCAAAGCGAAAGAAGCACATATGAGAGAAGAAGGGGAGTTTTGCACACAGGAAGGACATGGAGCTGACAGAAGCGGCCTCCCTCAGGCCACCTGAAGAGTGGTAGAGTTGACCTCTTTCAGAAATTTCTGTTCCATTCAGATAAGATGGAAAGTTTTGCAATTGAAGCTCCCTGTAATGGGATGATTTTAAATCATGGTCTTGCCTTACCTCCTGCTCCCCTCCTCTCTTGGTATCCCCCCATCTTATATCTTGTGGATGAAGGGATATTGCTAAGTCCTCTTCCTGGCATTTAGATAAAATGCCCCAAATGTGTCTCTTTGCAGCAGGTCTTTCAAATATTCCATCTTCTCATACCTCAGGCAGTGCAGAGTATTTACATAAAGGGTCTAATAGCCTTGGAGAGAGGCTATATCTTGCCAACCTGCTTTTGTTTTGAATTTTGCATGGAGGGGGATTGTATTGTCAACCCATTAATTGTCACAAAGTTAATGGCTTTGGATCTAGAGGCCACAGGCTTAAATTGATGGGAATGGTACTTATTGTAGACTATCACATGAGGATACTGTGACAATCTGGTTGAGGCATAAGAAGTGCAATCCTATTAGCTCGAATTTCCAATAGGGATCAAAGCTCTCTTCCCTAATACACAAGTGCCTCAGAAGCAAACTGATCACTGTCCAGGTCTATCAGACCATGAAACTAGATTAGCAAAGTGGTTCCTCTGTGGCCAAATGACAGAGCAGCTGAGGGGCTGCTGTATGTGTAGGAAGAGAGAGGGAGGTTATGTAAATATGTGGCAAATAACTCACTTTATAGAATATAATTAGGTAAGACTGAAAGCACAGCAGCCCTTCCAGCTGAATACAAACCCTTTCCACTGTAGCAAAGGACACATTCAATGTTATGGTGAGGAGAACCGCCTCAGGGATGAACAGCATCCAAAAATCTGTCTTCACATCTACAGTATAGAACTGGGGCGCTTTCTTTTAGTCTGCAAGGAGAAGAATGTAAAGCCTTTTCTGCCAGGTATGTATAATACATGCTCTGGAACAGCTGGCTTTCCGTGAGAGTTTAGAAAATAAACTGAGCTGGAGACAGGAGAAAAAATGGTGATTGATGAGTTATATGGTTGGTGCTAGTCACATCACTAGTATGACTCTGCAGTGGTGTGAATTATTGCTAGGGCTGTGGGAGCAGGGCTTTCTGGTGCTAGGTGCCATGGAAGCAAAACAAACCACGGGCTCTGTGCCAACAAATGTTCTGGTTTAATCTCATACACCCTGAAGGATGCTTCCAGCTGATAACTGGCTGGTGGCTTATGTGGAAGAAGTGACGACTTGCATCCTCTTGGAGGGGGATAGTTATCTAGCATTCAGTTCTCCTGCCCCTGAATTAACACTGATTTACAGAAAAGACCAAGACAAAATTTAATCCTGTGGCATATTAAGAGTATTGTAAGGAGCCAGAGGCCTGTGTGTCCTCTCAAATGAAATGCTGGGGAAAACTGTCCTGCTGACCTCACATCTTCTGGGATTGGAGTAGGTTGTAGGATTATCAAGGGGGCAAGCACCAGACAAACTTCAACAGTCAAGTAGCTCCACTTTGGTCCTT
>WEIS01013646.1:0-10505 GCA_013389965.1 Todus mexicanus | reverse complement strand
TTTTTGCCCACTCTCAGTATTGACAGGTAATGTTTGAGTAGCTGTGTGTAATTAGAAAAATAACATGAAGTACCTTTCTTGGATAGACATTCTGAGGTTAAAACCTTGTCCAGGTAGTATTGATAAGTAGAATATTCCTGGTGAACATGAGCAGAGTATCCACAAGAAGTCCATACTTCGCTTTGCGAGGCAGAATTTTGCCCTGTGCTCCTCATTATTCCTTCTTACAAATTTACCACAGACCACAGATTTTTATAGAAACTTCAGCTTTTCTTATCCTTTCTAATGCGCTGTCTTGCATTGAAGTGTACGGAATGTACCTTAAGATGGGTGAAAAAGTCTTCAATCATTTTAGTTCCTTAAATCAGCCAAGCAGCATGACTGGCAGATCACAGGCATTTCTCCTTGGCAAGACAGTTCGCTTACTTGATAATGCACTGGAGCTGGAATTTCCTTCCCTTCCAGGTCTCGCCCACAGCCCAACCTCACAGCCACAACGTGTGTCCTTAGCAAAGGGAATTTTGCTCCTCATTTTGCTTCTGCCTTTTCATGTTTTTTATTGTGAGCCAAGAATATGAACTCTTTGGTACACACAGCAATGAGGGAGGTACTCAGGGAAAACCATACATAAAAGTTAGTAGCCAAAACAACCATGCATAGAATTACTAGTAAATACCCTCTACAGAACAACAGCAACCAATGTAGTATTTATTGATTACATATTATATGACAAGCCCCTCAGTAGTACTAGTAAGATTTTCCAGCACAGGAGTTACTAGCCTGTCTCTCTTTCTCCTTATTTGTTTTGAATTTTTTCGTATCGAATCCTTATTGAAATGAGCATTATTCACAGCTCTAGCAGCAACTCCTGCCCACAAGACTTGGGAAATGCACGCTGTAATCTCAATATGAAATTACCATTGATGGTTTTGCCTTAAAATGTATCCGAATTGGAACACAAAAGTCAAATGCCACATTACTCTGGGTAAATGCAGGTTCTGATTTTAATGCTAATCCAAATCTGTACTTCAGGACTTGACAGTAAAAAACCACAGTAAATAGTATCTGAAACAGCAGGAACTACAATAACACCAATAAAAGCAATAAAAATGATCGTATCCATGCATTAGAGCTCCTATGCTCACAATCAAGGCATTTATGAATGCTTTTAAAACTCTACATACGGAGATCTTTTATCTACAGTTGTAACATGTACAGTTTTGGTGTGCAACACAGCAACAGCAGGATTCCAACACAACCTTCACAGGGGAAAGCAAAAAAATAACATCAAACAGTGCCACAATTGAAACAGAAGGGAACATTCAGGCAACGTATAATTAACCCAGCTGGAATTTGGTCAGGATGTCCAGGTTAACACCTCATCCTGTTAGTGGGCTCTGTAGTAAATTGTTGAATATTGTTGAAAAGTCAAATAATTTACTGAGCTCTTTTCATGTGTGGAATATACAAGAAGGTCAACTGCCTTTTTAACATCTGGTAGCAGAACTCTGGTGATTTACCTGAGCGCTGGTGATTGTAGATAGCCCAGTGATGGATGACTTTGCTAGAAAGCTCTTTCTGTTAACTCATACAAGCCCACAAGGAGCCTGATAACTCTACTTTGTGAAAACATTAAAGGCTTTATCTACAGCTTGTGTAGATTGACAAAGCACAATAGATGTCAGTGGGACTTTGCTGATTTATACATGGTTTGGATATATCTCTAAATCAGAAGACTATTTATTACTTTTGCTTGGGAAAAAAAAGGAAAATAAGAAAAATAAAGAGTAATTTTACTAACTACTTATTTATTAGAAAATATTTTACTCTGACTTTCAAATTACGTTTCAAATCAAATCTAGGATTTGTGCATAGCTTGGATGGGAAGAAGCCTGGAAAGGACAATGCCACACTTACCAGAACTCCTTTGCTGCCTAGCACTGGTAGCCATAGGAAAGCCAACAGGAGAATTACAGAAACAGCAAGCAGAGTACTAGATGGTATTAAGGAGGATCAGAAAACTGATTAAGGGCTAAATCTTCTCTCAACCTAACAAACCATGCACAGGGGAGATTGCCTGCATCTCCCTATCCTTTTCTGGCTTCCTACAGCACGTCAGTTTAAGCACAACCAAACCACACCAATTCCACTGATCCTGTAGTGCTGACCTTCCTCTCTTTTAGAGGCATCTCTTTGATCAGCATATCTGTACTCAGGGAATCTGAGTGCTTTACACTGACTGAAGAAAAGCGAGCTTTCAGTGTTGCTAGCAAGAGGAAGCTAATATGGTTAGGGAAAAGCAAGGTGAGTTCACTCTATTTTCTGCCTTATCAGCAGAACTGTCAGTCTGCAGTCACAGCTGCTGAGAACTGAAGAGGCAGGAAGGGCACAACACTGCTTAATTTCTTCCCTCTCCCCAGGCTGAATTTGTAGGGCTGGCAATTAGAAAATTCATCTTATGGCTTGAAACTTCTGCTTCAGTTTCATTCCAGACTTTCACAGGTACAGTGTTCATCTGGACTTCTCCACTGGGTCTGACTTGGAGGCAGTTGTGGGGAGGATGAATTTCAGACACACCAAGGGTAGTAGTTTCATAGAACAGTCCCCCACAAGATTGCTCTTGCTTTCCACAGATCTCCTCATCACCGGGGGATGCTCTACTTCCACTGGTTTACTGTCCTGGCAAATTTCATGTGGAGCACAATCTATGCTGTATGTTACGACAAGGCTAAGGGCAGCTAAATGGGGGTAATGTTTGCAGTCAGGACTTTCCTTTACAAACACTGAATCATGCTGTTGTGAAAGGAGGACTGAGTGATGAATGACTCACTGTTGGCAGCACACACTGCCCTATCAGTAGGCTCTGTCCAGGGGAAGGGAGGGCTGGCGTTTGATATCATCTCTGTGCTCCCAGCTCCCAGCATGCTAATGAGTAACAAACACTGTGGTCTATATTGATCTGTGATTTGCTTATTCACAAGGCCCTGCACAGAGCCACCCGGATTACTGGAAGTCCTGTTATTCACCAACACAAAGATGTTGCTTTGGCGATGTTTAAAAACATCTCTCTTGCCTGGTTGTGCTGTTTTCAGCTTGGATCGACCTTTTGATTTTAGATTATTTTTTCAGCGTGAATCCTTTGCTGCAGTAAAATGCAAAACTTCATTAGTAAGTGACGGAAGAAGCATACTTAGAAGATACAAAGAAATGATAGTAAGATACACACCCTTGGGCCAGTGGTTCAAAGTCAGCCTCTGCTGGTTATGAGATAAGGGACATATTCCCTTTTTGGGTGCAGGTGATTATATCATATGACCTAAAGCAGAGGCTGGAGTGGACTTACCTGTTAGTACAGTGCTGGAAATGGGTGGATTGCCAGGCTGTGGCTCAAGAAAGGGTGCAGGGAAAAGGTTATCCTTGGTGGAAGAGACCAAGCTGCTTGTTCTGCAGGCCATTTCTAAGCAATGACACAAATTAACTTCCCAAGACTCCTTTCAGCATGTGGGAAAGGGTCTGATTTTGGCATAGCCAGGGTTGAGAATGACAATAAATATCCCTATTACCTAAACCAACACTGCAGCCACTTTTTACTGAGACTCTTAGCACAAGGGCTGCAATCCCAGAAAGTTTATAGATTGATCTGTCCTCTCAAAGTGAAATGATGTGTTCACTGATCACCACTGAGGCATAGGGAAAGGTGGCCTACCCCTGCCAACTGCCTGGGATTAAACAGGAGACTTCACTCACCAGTTGCTGCTGATGGATGTGTAAGCACTAGATTCCAAGCTCACTGCAAGGCTCCCACTAACTTAAGCAAACTACAAATCAGGCTGTGAATAAGCACCATGTTCACTCAAAAAGACTGACTGGAATTTAAAAGATAGGAGATAGCAGCTCTTCCAAGGACAGGACAGGAGCAGAGCGCCTGGTTTCCCTGGCAGACATGTCCTGTACTAATAAGGGTTCCAAGGATGGGCGAGGCAAACACGCAGGAGTACCTTTATGCAACCACAGGGGTCAGAGTGTGGTTGCAGACCAAGCTCTAGGGACGTGACAGTCCAGTCCCGTCCCTCCATTAAATAGTCATGTTAGTTCAAGAGGGACAAGCCCTGTTTTTCAACAAAGAAGATAGCTAAATTAGTCAAGGAGAAGGCATACGAATTCAAGCTGTGAGGCATTTTTTTCTGACAACAGTCTCCTCGCTATGAATCTCTGCTGTGTGGTGATATGAGTATGGGCTAAACTGCAGTTAAGGCTGAGTGAACAGCATGATTTCAAGAGTAATTGGGAAAAGGAGCATGGAAATTGAATGAAGCCCAGAAATATGTTCTGAATCCCCACCCTAATCACACTGCGGGAGGAACTCGACATTGCCGTAAATCAAAATGCATGTTTAAAACCTTTTTGTAGTTTCTGCAGAGCATTCTCCCAGGGCCTAAGATGGCTGTTGATAGCCAGGAATGCATTACACTGAAGCATCACAGGTCCTGGAAAATCCTATCAAATTTTATGGAAAATGATAACATTCCTGCAAGCTTAATGAATCTTCATTTCAAGGTTCTTAGGAGTAGTACGCCCACTACTGAAGTGCATGGATGGTGCACAGTCCTGTGGTGTTAACCAGGCCAAACTCCCTTTCATCTCCAAAAACTATTGTCCTAGTTTGGGTTAGAACAGAATAATTCCGTTCTATGACTTTTACTTTTCAGCTAAGTCTGTCTGAAGTTAGTAGCTTGTTTGCCAGACAGAGTCTGCTTCTAGCAGTGATAACGCTCCATGTTTATAGCTAGTATCAAGGGTTGGTACGCGAACCAAGGACACTGATAGATTTTGTGTACCACACTGAGGGGTGCAGAAAGTAAAGGCTGTACCTCCAGGGAGGAGCGACCAGGACAGGTGACCCTAAATTAGCCAACAGGGATATTCCATATCCATATACGTCATATTTGGTATAAAGCTGAGGGATCACGAGGGTCTTGCTCCCTCTTGCCCCTTCTCTTGGCCTTTTTGCCATTTTGCCCATCGCCATCGTTTCCCTGAGATCGAGCTGCTCTCTCGGCTTTGGGACTCTTCCTCGCTNTTGGGAAAGCAGGCAGCAAAATAACTCAAAACCTCCACCCTGCACAGAGGTCTCTGCCCAAACCACGGGCTCCTTTGTTTTCCCTAGGAGCATGCAGGCTCTGGGAAGGAGAGCTTCGGTACAGAGCTGTTTTGAGAAGAGGTGAGTGTGGGTGTGAAGCCAGGCTGCTCAGGAGAAGTGTGGAGCGGGTGCAGAACCAGACAAAGGCGGATGCCTGAGCAAGCACAGTGTGTGGCCCTGGGAAAAGCCCAGAGAGAGGGGGCTTTTGGGTGGGGGGCTTGGCCAACACAGCAGGGGAAATTTGGAACAGAGAAGCTCTCTTCTGTGGCTTGACTCCCGCTGCATCACACAAGGAGTTTGTCTCTCCTTTGTATATAGACAAAGCTGCTTCCAAAAAGCTACCTAAGCCTTGCCCTGACTTTTCTTCCTGACTGGAACGAACTACAAGACTGTGAATTTTGGACAGCCCCATGGGTGGAAGAGGAAAAGCAGGGGTTTTGTGCAGACAGATAACCTCACGATACACATATGAAGAGATATATATTTTAATGAGTGTGCAGCAGAAGTGAAGAGACGGATGGAAGAGGGGTTAATATTCTGTAGGATTCACAAGATCCCCTCCCTTCTTGAATAAATGGTGTCTCATGTAGATAAATTCAGGTAGGATGCTTCCCAGTTTCAATTCCTGACTGTAAATACAGGCAAATTCTTATTCTGTCTCATTTTCTTGTGTGCACACACCAAGTTAATGGGGAAATGTTTGTGTTTCTTTAAGCAGTTAGATGGTGGGTTACCACTAGCTTCCTTAATCCAGGTACCTTGTTATCTTAATTAAAAACCAAAATCAGCTTTGATCTCTTACAACTTCATTGCATAACCAGTTTCATTTACTATTGTTTAAGCTCAGTTAGCTTTCCATGATGAAAAGAATTCGTATTTCACACTGGGCAGGAAGTCCTACTTAAATGTTTCCTGGTTTTGATCTCCTTAAGGGAATTAAATTATGTTCCTGCTTCAAAAAACGCATGACAAACAGATTACTGAGTCACTAGTCTTGCCGTACCACGATCCAATGGTGCAGTAAGCTAGGACACATGGAGTTGCTCCATTCTCTTGCTTTAAATGCAAAAAGTTCTGTGGAGATGGTTCTTAGCTGTTTTTTCTCTCCCTTATGTTGCAGCCCTTGCTGGCTGCCCCAGTCTAGTCCCTCATGTCAGCTAGAGGCAAGTTCAAATGTACCTTTATTCCTTCTCACCCCAATCCCTTGTGCTGGGAACATGGGGACTAGCACCAGTAACTCCAGACACAAGATGAGGTCTAGGGGACCACAAATACTCCTTTCTGACAAAATGAGTTTCAAGGGGCTCTTTTCACTGCTTTGGTTGCTCTAACACAGAAGCCGATGGGAACTGCTGGGCTGGAGCAGCCCAAGAGCTGTTGTTAGTTTTTGTTCTTCTCCAAGGGTGGCTCTGATGCTGCATCCTACTTGCCCTCACCCTCATCAGTCTGATGTGCCTGGGAGCTGTGCTGTACATCTGACCAAGAAAGGTTTCCCACCACCTTGCCATCCTCCTGCCTGGGCAGAGCACCAGGCTCTGCTGTCTGCAATGCCTTGACAGGACGTCTGGGCTCCTGACAGAGAGGAACCAAAATTTATGTTAAGCTAGTCTGCTGCTTTCCTCAGGAGGATGAAGGGAGCAAGTGAGTTTGCTCCTGGTGATCCAGGAAAAAGCTTTCTAGGTTGCTGAGTGAGATATTAGATCATTTAAGAGCAATTCTCTTTACCCTGTTCGCCAAACTTGCTCCAGACTGTATCCCAGAACTTATGTTTTGTTTTGGATGGGATCTGGGGAGTTTTATTTGTTGTCAGGTAGCTGCTCTCGCAGTGTGACAAAGCCTGGTAAAGCAAACAGGACTAACATGTATTCTCACTATGCCTATCATATAAATCGAAGGAGCTGGCTGCCACATAAAGCACTCAGCTGTCTAGCTCAAACAGCAAAGGCAATTGAATTGCTTTACTTCTCTTCTGTCTTTGCCCTGAGGCATGTAAGGACCAGTTTGTGTGACTCTGGGAGATGCTTCTGGTTTCCTGCCGCTGCCTTGCAAGAGATTTTGGCATTTGTGGGAGTGATCCAGGCAACCCTGATGCCAGGGAAGGGAAGCTGAGCTCTCAGACTCTGCGGTATTCTTGCTTCTCATCTTACCACTCAAAGGAAGCAGGAAAGAAAATGGTGACATCTTTCCCCCACCATCTGCCCTACATAAAAACAGAGTTATCTGCTTAAACGGTTACAGAGTGGCTGAAGTTTGCAATAGGTTGTCTGCAAGCTAATCCTCTGTGTCTCCATCAATCGGTGTCATGGGAGTTTACGAGAAGCCAGAAGGAGACAACTGGTAAAATCTAGCCTCTTAAAATGGAAGTCAAACAAATGTCTATTTTTAGTGTTATAATTTTACAGGTTTTGCTTCCTTTATACTCTTCCCTGTACAGTATGTGATAATCTTTGCCTGCCATTCCCCTCCTCTTTTAACCCATTGGCAGCTTGGCCCTCATGATTTTCTCCAAGAGGGTTTTTCTTACTCATATAGATTTTATTCTCTCTTTCTTTCCTGCAAAACCTCCCACTTTCATGTTGGTTTATATGCAGTTAGGATAGCAACACTCCTGAGGTAGCTCTGCCATGTCAGTGCCCATGAAGATGGGTCTCACAGCAAAGCCTCCTGAAATGTGTTCTAGTGCATAGTTGAGCTTTAGCGGGGCTAACAAAGCCCAAGACTCATTTATGTGGCAAGTTCTGTCCTAAATCACTGCCTGATATTCCAGGCTTTTTGACCTCAGGGCAGTTAATGGGCAGCAACAAGGGGTAAACAATGCCTCAGGTAACCCTGGACAGAATCCAAACCATGGGCTTGTCCTGTTTTAGCCCTCATTTTGGTGGAATTGGCCTGCTCCTTGCCTTACTCTAACAAGACTCTGCAAGTCCTGAGGTCCTGTGCTATTGCCCTGATTGCTTGTCCTTGAAATGAGTCCTAAGGAAAATTTGCAGCAGAGCTGGGCCCTTAGGGGCAAATATTTGGCTACTGTCCCCCTCCTGTGATGAATTCAGATGATGTGACTGCACACTTTAATCCTGTGAGTACAGGAACAGTCCAGCACGCTTGCAAGAGTGAACTTTTGGCTAAATAGAGCAGGAAAAGCAAGAGTATATACAGCAATTATGTCTGCCTATACAGCCTACGCAAATGTTATGGGCCAGCTGGACAAAACTGCACTCAAATAAGAATTTTTCACAGCTATCTACCTGGCTCGCAGACTCAGACAAGTTTCTGCACGTACAAGTTCATGTGCATGTGGCAGACTGAGTCCAAGCCAAACACAAATTATTCCACTAACTCCAATGGGACAGGATTTGTTTGTGCAGTTTCAGAGGCCGGTCTGAAAACTTGGAAAGAATATTTTCCAGGCATTTGACCAGTTTCTGGCTAATCTGAAAAATGGTATCTTTTGCAGAGAATTATACAGCTATAGACACGCTCACGCATATGTATACGTATGTATTTGATACATTTTTGCTTGCTTTTTCAGTCATTCTACTCCAGTACTACTCTAATTGTAGTACCCTGGAATGTGAGGATTAACAAAAGTTAACCTAAGTTTTTCAGGAAGAGTTTTTGGGCCACAAAATGAGTAGGAGGTTTTTTTCAGGAAGGGAGGACATATTTTGCTTCCTACATATACTTAGTGTCAGCAGTCTTTAGTTCTACTTAAATGTAAGGGAAATACATTAGCAAGGAGGGAAATGTTTTGCATTTTTTGAAGTCTATTATTAAAATATAACAAAAATCAGACAAAAGTTTGCTTTATGGTTCACTGAAAGACCCGTGTCTTTTGGATTGCTGTTGGCATGAAGAAGTAATTTCTCTCATACGGTTTGGGTAGCTCCTTTGTACCAAGGCTCCTGAAGTGGCGGCTTGCGTTCTTTATGTTTTGTGGGTTTTTTGCTTGTGGGATGGCAAATTGCCTGGCACCTGAAGGCAGCTCACTGCAGAACTGTCACCTGGGGGCTGGGCCATGTGGCTGTTCCTGTGACCACCTGAATGGTGGATTGTAAAAGCACCCAAGTTGCTGCTTGAAGGATGCAAGACGGACATCCTCTCCTCCCACAAAGCTCCCACGGCCTTGGGTTGGCAAAGTATGTGTGCCTAGGTGGGATGCTTTCTGTGTTGTGAGTGCTGGGTTTTTTGTCTTCACCGTGATCTGGCCAACTGGTGCTCTCAGCTAATGGAAAATAGCAGAGGTCCTTTGAAGCAAGGCAGATTTTCATCAGCAAGGAAGCTGTCCTCCCAAGGTAATGTGGTAAAATCCTAGCCATTGAAGGGTCCACATACACACCTCACTTACCTTTCTCGCCTCCAGTTATCAAAGAAAGCAGGACGTGACAGTACTGTGCTCTCCTGTTGGAATTACCAGAGTAAAACCAAGGCTTCTGGAGACAGCTCCTCAAGAGGGAGATTTGAAAGAACTTGTGTGCTCCTTTCCAGATGCTTTTATCTCTGACTCACCACATGAAAATGCAAGATACCGTCAGAAAGAATCTTTCCTTCTTTCCATGCGTTGTTTGCTTGTTTGATTCTATGTAAATTGAGTTATGTTAGTGGGCTGGGAAACGGGACATTCATCTGCCGTGCTCCATCACAACCCCGCCACCTCTTGCATGGAAAAGGTAAATATAGCTCCTTGCTCATCCTGCTACTTATGTGTTAGATCTAATGCAGTTGCCTTGTCTCAAAAGCTCAGATATTAAAAAATTGATCGTAGGAGGAAAGCACAGCGTCATGGATTGACCAGCAACTTACAGGTCAGAGGTTGAACTCCAGCTGTGGTTACTCATGACTGACTGTTACCACCATGTGACAGCTTTCGAGAGCCAAAAAAGCCTCGCTGAGTGTGGCAACACCTGGGGCCAGGGCAGCTCCTGAGCATGATGTTGAATGTAGGGAGAGTCTGCTGCCCTCAGTGCTGCTCCCTGGGGCTGACGGGCCACAGCCAGAGCCTAGCAAAGCTGAGCTAAAGCAGCAAAAGGAGGAAGGGAGAAGGTTGTAAGAAATAGCTTTAAAAACATGACCAATATATCTTACTGGGGTTTCAATAATAAAAGAAATAATCAGTAAATATATTGAGTGAGTTCAAATCAATAAAAGTGCTGGGGAGGGAGCTTTTTTTTCCTCCTCACTTTTGTGCTTATTTCCTTCTTTTTCTTTCCTCAGCTCCATCTGGCAGAGTGGAAAAATAGACAAGTGACACAAGGAGAAAAAAAAGGCAGAAGGGATGCGAAGTCAGAATTTTTTAATGCAGTAAGTACCTAAAAGCTGAGGAGAGGGGACTTACCCAGAAATTCTTGTTTTAAAATAAGCACCATTT
>WEIS01013645.1:367-72899 GCA_013389965.1 Todus mexicanus | reverse complement strand
CTGGGCTTTGCTTCTGCGGGGTGCAGGGCTGAGAGCGCCGGCAGCAGCCGGGGCGCTCCAGGCGTGAGCGGCCCCCGGGAGGGGTGGGAGCTCCCTCCGAGGCAGCGGCGGGGCTCTGCCCTCTCTCTGCTTTCCTCTCACACCAGCTGAAATGCGGTGCCCCGCTCTGGCATGAGCTCCCCGCTGCCCGCCCCGGCGTCAGGAGGAGCGCTCCTCGGGCAGCGCCGCTTTCCCCGGCCGCAGTTCGGTGTCGGGAAGAAGGGGCTGTCGCCGACTGTCGCCGACTGTCGCCGAGGAACCGTCGCTCTCAGCAACGCCGGACGCCGCCGGGCTTGGGACGGTACGGGCCGGGCCGGGCCGGGCGCTTTGTGCCGCGGGGCTCGCTGAGGACGGGGCTGTCCTGAGCTGGGCTGGGCTGGACTGTCCTGGGGGTTTCTTTCCTTCCCTGCTTGGAAAATGGGATGTGGAAAGCAATGGTTGGAGCGCTGTGGGTTCGTGTCTTCTTCTGGATGTGTGGTGGGGATGAGGGGGAACAGTCCGAATTACGCCGTGTAGTGAAAGATCTTTGTAAGTTGAGGGTTTGTTGGATTTTTGTTGTGCCTGGAGTTTCACACCCCTGGAGTTTTCACACCCCCCAGCAGATTCAGAGCCACGCTAATCTTTTACTTTCCTATCCCTTGTGTGCTCTCATTTGTGTATTGCAAGACTTCTTAGTTTGCGTGGACCTGCTCATGGACCAGCAAATAGTTCGTGAAAGCTTCCAGATGCATGCGCTTGAGTTATTTGCTAGACATTTAGAAGAAAGATACAGAAGCTATGTTTAATTACAAAGAAACAAGGAGAAGAGGAGGTACTTCTTTTCCAGTTTTTAATTTTTCTCTGCTTTGAGAAAATGAGCTGAACCACAGCTGAAGGACAAGGGCTTTCCAGCTCTCGTGCTTGGGATTGCTGGGGATTAGAAAGAAAGCTTGTAACTTTTTTCACATTCTTTTTTTTTTTTAAACGGCTCAAGAGCCCTGGAAACTGTTTAGAAATCTCTGCTTGCCAGCCAGAGAAACTACGTTAAAGCCATGCAGGCTGCAAATTGAGGAGCAAGTGGGTGGACCAGTCTCAGCATCCTGCACTTGGCTGCTCTAGTAACTCTCACCTCTGAGGTGATCTCTTCATTCAACAAATTGGGACTTTATGCCGTGGCAGGTTGGAGTAGAGGCTGGGGTCTTGTCAGAAGAGCACATCACAAATTGGGTCATCCTTGTATGAGGCTCTCCCCCAGCACAGCTAACCACAGCCCTTCTACAGCCCATCAGCTGGCACTTTTCTACATTAGCTGCCTAAAGTTAGGCAAGTGTGAATATCTAAGCCACCAACTCCTTAGGTATCTTAAGTCACCTAAGTTCATGTTTTGCTGACAGGCTTAAAGGGATGCTATTGACTGGAAATGTTCTATTTATGTCTCACATGGAAACAGTTCTTCATACAGGAGCTGGTACTAAGAACGAGCGCACCAACTTTCTAATCATACCTGGATATATAGACATGCTTGCTGAACTTTCACTATGAACTGACCTGGTTAGCTGAGGTCCTTTCTCCACAAGAGAGAGGCATTTCAAAAGCCAAAAGCTGCGTGGGTCAGCTGTCATTTTTCTTTAGGAAAGGTGCTTGTCAGTTGTTCTGAATCTGCTAGGGGCATTGCAAAAATGAGGTCTACTGATTTAAGAAAAACTAGGAGAAGATAAGAGAGAGAACAAGGGTGTGGCAAGGAAATTATGAAGCAATAGCTTTAAAACAAAAACAACCAACACCTTTCAGAAGCATAGCTTTGAACTGCCTAATAGAGATAGGACTTTTTTTCTGTGTACTTGAGTCTGAAAATATAAAGCTGACAGAATCTTTTAAAATAATAGTGCATATAGAAAAATAGGTGTTCTTCATAACATATATAGGTCTGCATCAATTTCTTTTGACTTCTTTTGATTTTGCTCCTCCATTCCAGGAGATACCCCATACGATAGAGTGTGTAGTCCCGATTGCAGAGGGCAAGACACCCCACCAGCGCCACTCCCGAACCACAGCAGCTGCATCAGGGTCAGAGCTGGCCCAGCATCTCTTTGCAGAAATTATGTGATAGGCAATTTCTACTTATTGAAGTTTTTGNAAGCTATTTGGCTTTCTTCGTTTCAGCCCTTTCATTTTTATCTTCCTTCCTTGGGTATGAAATATTTTTTTGTAGCTGGATTCAAGTCAAGAGCCTCTACCTACCTCCAATAGTTGCCAAAGTGGGTGTCCCAGCCAACTGGCTGGGTACAGGTGAGTCAATTCATTAGGATGAATCATTGTGCCCTATGAAAGGTTTAGTCTCCAACCTTCAACCGGACCAGTCTTAATTTGGTTTTGCCTGGTTTGTTTGCTTTGCGCTGCTCCAGCCCCGCTGTCTCTCACAGTGGCTCCACTCTCCAGCTTCCCTCAGCCTTTGCAGCCTTCACAGGTCCTCTGGTGCAGTGTGGTGCCGCTACACATGGAAACTGCACTTGCCTCAGTGTTGTGACTTCTCCATGACTGTGCATCCCTTTGCCTCTATTACCTGCAGAAGTGGAGGCGATTGCACCTCAGCATGGGAATGTGCAGCCCTTGATGCAGAGGGTGCTCTGGACCTTGGAGATGGAGAATATTAACAGGAATATCCACAGGAATGAAGAAGGGAGTGTTTTTGCATGGTGATGGTGTTTGCTTAAGCTTTTGCTGTCATAAAGAAGTAGATAAAGGATGAGGGGACAGATTCAGCATTGAAAATTTGGAATTAATTTTCAGACTTCTAAGACAGTACTATACATAGGGCTGAGGAAGAAAAGTGGTGTTAGAAGATACAGAAATATGTCTTGAAAGATCGACAGTGTTATTCTTCGTGTGCAAGGCACCCAAGTTTAATGAAGTATAAAGCAGAAGGGATTGTGGTCCAAGTGAAAACAGAATGAGCGTGGGACTGGCAGATGGGAGGAATGTTAACCCACTCCTTGGTGAAGTTATTGCTTCTTTCTCCTCTTGTTGCCTACAGAGGGACTTGACAGAAGACAGTGGGGAGGGGAGTTGAATGTCACTGACTGGTTTTATTCTCCATGGGGAAATGAAGGTCCAACGCTCCAGTGGGTCACATCCTGAGTGTTTGTATCCAAAGTAAATCTAGAGTACGTCCATCAACTTCAATCACATCTGCAATAAGCCCTGACTGTCTCTTTCTGAATAGAGATGAGAAGTGAACAGCTGTAGCTTCAGCTGATGAATTTTTTTGGTGTATTTATTTTTTGAGACTCTTTCATTCTCCACTTGAGAATGTAGTGGAGCAGTTGCTGATGCATGTATGTGTGGTGTGAGAAAATGCCAGCAGAGGAGTAGTATGTATGGAAGTCTTGCATAGAGATATGGCAAACTGACCACCTGTTCTTAGATGATGAAATAATTTTCAAAAATATGTCTTCTGAAATAATGATTGAGGGAAGAGGTGAGGGCAGGGTTGGGGGAAGTTAATGATATTTTGAAGTAGTTTGCTGTAGTTAAAGTACTTAGGGTACTTATTACTGACTCTCCTGCTAATTTTACTGCTTCACATACTACTTCTTCAGTAAGTGGTGGTTAATACTGCACAGATGTATAGGTTTCATAAGAGGGACCAATCCAATGGCTAGAACTAGCTGAAGAGATGAGAAACCTCCTCCCAGGTACCTTCTCTATCACAAGCTGCCCAAAGGCAGGAAGGCTAAGGTCAGCAGCTCTTACAGATACCCATAACTGTGAATCTGCCTCTCACTGAGCCCTCTTTTCTTCTTTCTAAAATGGGGTAGTAGAAGTTTCATTTGTGTGGGGTGTGTTGGAAGCATCAATATGGCAAATGTTTATATACTTGAGAAGGTACCGAAGTATCTGAGATACTCTGAGATTGGGTTCCCCTTCCTGTTGATTCTCTTCTGACCGGAGTTATCAGCAGAATCGCAGAATCACTCAGTGTTTCTACAACTGAGGGTTTTTATTAATTATTGGCTAAATCTTGTTTGCCTCAGAATTTGTTTGCCATTGATGGGCTTGAGATTAAAATCTTGAACTACTTTCTTGTACTTTCTTCTGCTACTGTAGAGCAGCTTAAAAAGTGTGATGACACCCCTTCACCTTCTCTCTGACAACTTAATGCCTGCCTTGTCTTCTCGTTTAGAAGGTTTGCTTCTGGATGCAATAATGTACCAAATATATAACTTGATGCAATATGGTAAAAACAGTTTATTCTTTATTTATCCCTCTTAGCCCTCCACTGTCTAAGCCTTCTTTGTTGCTGCAAATTCCACGTTGTTTCATACAAAGCCTCCCTTTTGAATATACAACAGTTCTCATTCCTGTATTAACTTGCTAAACTTACCTGAAGTGGGTGCTTTGTTTCATGGAGGGGAAAATCTGTGTATTTTCCCAAAGGTGGGGGAAATGCCCCTAAATTGTTTGCTGATCTCAGCTCTTTCTGTTTGATTATTACCAACTCCTGGCTGCATCTGCCTAGTTCTTGATCTAGAGACGAGTGTCACTGAGGACTTCCTGGGGACCATTTTGCATCTGGATGGTGACTTGTGGTGATCAAACGTGGTCAGCCAGAGCCCTGGTTTATGTAGTGACTGCTATTACTCCACTGAAGAGCAAACAGCTGCTCCCAGTTTCTATCATCTCCAGTGAAAACAAGTACAACTGCATCAGCTCTCAGCCAGTTTACAATAAACCTGCTCCCTGAGCTGTGGGTTAACCTTGCTAGGTGTCTCCTGGGGTCAGGTCTGTTATTGTTGTATGTGGAAAAAAGCCTTGGTGTGATTTCTGATTTACTGAAGTGTAAATAAAGAAAGAAGGTCTTTCACTTACAGGCGCACTCATCGGCATATATTAGTAATGCTTATCAGCTTTTGACTGGAACTCTGATGGCATAATTACTCTAAAAAGGTAACATATTCAAAAGTACCTGTGTGACTTTGGGAGCTGGATTCCTAAGAGCCTTAGTCATTATTTGAAAGAGGAATTGGCTTTTTAAGGCGTACACACTCCTGGAAGTTCTAAGAAAAGGCTTCTGTTATCATGTCTTTTAAATGACAGTTTCTAGGACAAGCGTGGCAGCTCTGCCACTCCACCCATTTCAGATATTAAATAAGGAGGTTAAAGAAACAATTAGAAATTTACTGTGGAAAATAGATTCTCATAGGTAACCTTCCTTAGAAAGGTCCAAGATGTAAAAATGTTTGCTCTTCAGTCACCTGACAGCAGGATGGATGTAAGCATGTATTTTCAGCTACGTCTTTAGGACAGCTGGGAGGGTGACTGATGTCTCAGCCATCACTGTAGGCAGAGTAAAACATACATTTCTCCAGGCGTGATTTGGTGCTCTGAATTCAAACGACTTGTGACTGGAACAGTTTGAGTCACCAGGGCAAACATGGTTATCAGAAGAAATAGATAAAGTAAGAAAACAGTCTTGCATACTCTAGTATTGATGTTTGTATAGTTAAGACTTTAAATTGCTATCAATCTTAGGTTTCTTTCTGAGCTGTAATGGATTAGTCTTGGTACTGCTTTTTTTTTTTAAAAAAAAGCATTCATGTAACACTCAATGCAAAATTATTTATTTTGCAACATACCTGCGAGATAGGGACTTACTTTTTATCTCACTTGTACAGCTGGGGAACTGGGGTAAAGCTAAACAGAGCACACAAAATCACACAGGAAGATCTGCAGCAGGCCAGGCAGGAGGGGGCAGAAACTGGGTCTCAATTCCCATGAAAACCACCAAGCACATACTCTTCCCATCAGATTCCTCTTTGGTGCTTCTGAGGCATCTTGGTATATTTCCATGGGTAGACAAGATGGGATTTTGCTTTTTTAAGGAGGAAAGCTCTAGCCTGGTGATGGAGGGAGGAAGATGATGTATGTCTGGGAGAAGATGGGAAATGGGGAGCATCTGCTACTACCACTTCTTCAGCGAGCCTGGCTTCCCCAATGCTGGCACAGGTTGCTTCACAGCTATTGAAACTCCATTCCTCTGGGCAAATCCTTGCTATTCCTGCAGCCATATCCAGCTCTGCTCTTTTTAATAAAGTTGATATGAGTGGCTGGGTTGACAGTAAAGCCTTCTGCCTAGCTGGTGGCTCCACATCTGCTGCCACCGTGCTGTGTCCCTGTGCTGCCTGGGCTCTCTGACGGAGGAGAGCTGCCGTTGCTCTGTCCTGGCCTTGTGAGGGGCATCAGTGTTTTGGTTTTGGGGAGGAAGCTGTCACAAAGCCAGCAGAAGGAATTTTTTGTTTTGGTTGCATGGTGAACAGTGACAATCAGTTTTACTGCTCAGAATGTATCCACATTTATAGGATGCTATATTTAAAAGGGAGAAAAAATGAGTCACGGGGAGCTGTGCTAATGCTAAGTATTTATGTCTACCTCTTGTGAGGCTGAAGGCAGTGGGAGTTGAGAAACACTCTTGTGAAGTGTCTAGAGGATTTACAGATCAAACTAAAGCTGGCTGAAGTCAGCTGTAAGTCACGCTGAGCCTCGCTTGGGGCCCATATCGTGTGCCTTGTGCTGGTTACAGTGAAACATTCTCCTTGAAAAACCTGGGAGTGTTCGGTGCTGGCAAGTTCCCTGGGCTCGGGCAGGAGCCTGCAGAGCTGTGGGCTGCAGCAGAGCAGATCTTACTCTCCCAGCAGTTACTGCTCCTCTGCTGGAAAGTCACACTTCAGTCACAGCCAGGGTAGGGATGTCCCTGTACCTTCAGGCCATGTCTGCAGCACCATCTGAGGAAGTACCAGCACCCTGAATGGGAGCAGGCAGAGCCTGAGCATGTCTTGCCTTCTGCCTTGCTGCTCTACAACTCCTGTAACGCCGAAGAGAAGTAAGGTCAGGGTTCACTGTGGTACAAGCTGCCAGAGCTCTACTTGCAGAGGGTGCTAGGGACACAGGGATGTCAGAGCTCAGATCCTTTCGTACATGGCACGTTTTGACACCCATTCAGTCGGCTTGTGCTTAATTATGAAGTGCAAGTATTCTTGTTTGTCGGTTTGTTTTATTTAAAAGCTTCTTAATGAAATAGTGTTCTAACTGAGAATGCCAGTGAATTCAGCCTTCCAAGTGTCTTCTTGCCAGCATGGTTCAGCTCTGGTCACAGGTAGAGGAAGAACTGGGACTGGGATTTTACTGCTGGGTGGGCTAAGAACAAAGGATAGAGATGGACTCGCTGCGAACAAACCCAGGCAGTGTCGTGAGCCTGGAAAATGCAGATTTGGTAACAGCAAGGTGCTCTGCAGTTCTTCTGTTTTGACCATTTATTTGAGAGGAGTTTTCAAAGTGAGCAGAAAATACCTACTCAAGTGAGGTCTTTGGGTTTACTCGGCTTTTTGGTTTGTTTGGGGTTTTTTGCTGTTTGGGTTTTTTTAAGAATTGGTCATATCAGTAAGAAAATGAACATGTTTAAGATTCCTTCAATGTATTTTTGAGGGGTACACTGGAAAACAGAAAAGGTTTTAATAGTGTAAGGCTGATTCTGATTTGTGGAAACAATACTTGTTCATCTTGCAAATGTGAGAGGAATTGAAAAGCTTTTGAATAGAGATCTGTTATTTGCATTGCTGGAAGCACAAAGCCTAATGATGAGTGTGATGCACAATAGCTGGAACAAAGACCCACCCAACACAAGTTAAAAGGGTGTTAATAGACACTGGTGTAGTGGGAATCCCATCCATTTTTTTCTTGCACTGGCCTTCCCATGTGAAGGGCTACTAAACCTTCCACTGTAGCATGTCTCCAGACACCTGGTGACTCGAAAAAACCCCAGCAAACCATTTAGTGGAATTTCTTCTGTAAGTCTGTGAGCCTGTGATGCATTACCAACTGGATGTTGTGACACAGAGACTCCAGAAAGGTATGAAATGACAAAAAGTAACAGGATGCAGATGGAATTTAATCTTTCAGGCACATCCAGACACTGTTATCAGGTCTGTAATCTGTACTTAACGTACCCAGATAGCTCTTGAGTGGTCTGCATAGACAGCTGGCAATTTAGTAGAGATTGTGATCTTCAGAAAATATGTAGCTAATGTCTTGTGCAATACTTGATATGGGACTATTAGTGCCACCAGTTTAAGTACAAGGCTTGCGAGGTGGGAAACATCTATCTATAAAGCAGGACTCTTTGGGACTATTCAGTACCCAACACTCAATCCCAGAAAGAGTCGTGAAGGGCATTCACAGAGCTTGTGCTGTGGGGTGGTGAATTGGGATGAGGGAGATCACTGAAGCAATCCCTTTGGTTCAGTAGCACTCGCTGCTAAGCACAGCTGACGGGAGGTTGTCTCGATGGTTGCTGATGTTTGATGAGGACAAGAGTCCCCAGCTGACCTCGAAGGAGGGGGAGGAGACATGCCCCAGTGCACTGGGGAAACCCTAAGCTGTTGCAAATTGTTTTTGTGAAACAACAGTGCCATGTCAGATACTGCCATCATAGCTCTCAGAGTACCTCGTGATCTCAATGTTAAGGTACCTGCCACTAATCTACATCTGACATCACTGTCCTTGGATAACAAGGCAGGCATCATGTGAGCCCATCCTGTGCACACCCTGCTTTGTTTCCACCTGAAGAGACCTTGGTGGTAGCTGATGAAGGATCGATCATAACTCTAGATTAGAAGTCCAGAGGTTAAGATGAGGTGTAGCAATGAATTGGACTTGAATAGTACTTGCAGCTCTTCCCTCAGGAAATACTTTGTAGCTAAAGGGCAGAGCACTGGGAGAGAGACTTCTCAGTTTCCTCCACATGGTGTGGATGTTTTCAAATTTCATCTGCAAACAGACAAAATAGCAGGCGTGAGGAGCTGAGCAGACCATTTGCTTTTCTTGAGGTTTGATCTGGTCTGAGGAGATTCTAAATGCTCTGTTAAAATGCTCTGCTGACCATCATTTCCTCTGAACGTTCTGTAAAATGGCTCCACACAGCACAGAGATGCTGATAAGATGCTGCATCACCCCTGTCCCGTGAGCAGCAAGTATTGTTAGATGAGATTTACCTGTGGGGTATGAAGTCCATCTTCAAAAGTTTGACTTGGACTGAATGCCTATAGAGCATGAGAAGTCTTTTATATTTATCAGCAAAGTTAGCTAAGGGGATGTATAATTTCTTATGCTTTTTTGCAATGTAGCAAGGCTGTTTAATTAAGCATCTGGGATTTGAATTATTAAATAACAGAACAGTTTCAATCTACTTTTCTGTTGGTAAAGATCTCTGGCAACCCATTTTTATTCCTTGGATTTTTATATTATGAGCTTCAGAAACTATCTGAACCGCAGGAGGACAGCTTACTGGATTTGGGAGAGCAGAGAAATACAACTCTTATTCTAAGGTCTCCTGAGCACAGCAAGTCACTCCCTGTTGTTTACATACCAGCCCCACAAGAATATGGGAATAAATGTTAAGCTGTCGAAGCAAAGCCGAAAAATTCTGTTTTCAGGCATATCCTGTGTTGAAACATACATTTGGTTTTGTGCAGTGTAAGAACAAATGCTTTTGTTGCGCAAAACCCTGGGAGCAATTCCCTGATTTGGAGGTAAAATTGCTTCATCTGTTTTGGGGTAAAAAAAAGATGGAGAAAATTAACAGTAGTTAAAGTTTGCATGGGCTTGGGAAAGCTTGCAAAGAGATGGATAGGTCTAGCTGAGAGGCAGGAAGGGACAAAGCAGAGTCATCTAATTCAAAGTGATGAAGGGCTGCTGAACTGGGTGGTGCCACCTTCAAGCCAGTGAACAAGAAGCTAGGGAAGGAGGTGAGGAAGTCCATAGTGGGGATAGGGGTGCAGGCAGCCCTGGGAAGGGTGTCTTCATGGGCAGTAGGAGGTGAGGGTCTTGCTGACAAAGCTGCTTGGCCCCAACAAGCTCCTGAAATGCCTCCCAACCTCAGGAGTGCTCCGGCTCCTCAGGCCTTCCTGAGCCCAGGCTAATGTGCTCTGCTCCTGCTTGAGACCTGTGCACTTCAAAAGCCTGGTTGAGTGGAGGGGTGGGTGGACATGGTGGGTGGAGCTGATGACCCAAAATATCGTTTCCCCTTCCTAGGGCTGGGTGTATACCAAACTTGTGCCTCTGTGTGGTAAAAGAATATGAGCTAGAAGTGCTGAGAGATGCAGTGGTTAAACTGAAACATGCTGTGGCAAGATGAAAGTAATCTTGTCCCTTACCAGCCCTTAATGCTTTGGGGCTTCTTTTTTTTTTTTTTTAAGTCACTGCAATCCGTACTGTCTCTATCTGTGTTTTTAATAGAGAGGTTTTATATGCAGAAACATGTCAAGACACCATCAGGGTAAACCATCCCATGTTGTGTTATAGCTCACAAGGTCAAGATAAAACATGAGGATATCTATAGTTGCCTTCCATTGAAATTTTAGTGTCCTTGAACATACTGAAGCACATAAAAAAGACCTCTATGGAGAGTGAATGTCCTTAGGGAGAATCTAGCAGTTCAAAGAAGGGCCAAGTCCAAGTTTCTTGCTCCTTCTGTGAGTCTGGTATGTAAAATATGACACGCATGAGAGATTCATCTAAATTGCTAAGGCTAACATCTCTTTGCTTGGTGTTTAAAAATAATGGCCCTCGACAGGCATAGGAATGGTTCATGAGATCTACCATAGGGTCAGAGAAACACAACGCTGAATCCCACTATTTTTAAGAAAACAGCTCGATGTCTTAACTCCGTTGTGACTTCGCAGCAGGATAGCTATACTTCAAGGCAGAATAGCTGTACGTCACAGCTGTGGGATGGATGGAAATTAAAAATGGATCTTCCTGGGGTCTGATGGCACAGCCTAAACATTTCTGTGAAATTTGACAGCTAAGGTCTGTAAGGGATTGAAACTCGGGAAAATCTAAGCAAGGAAACCTGTTCAAACATAAGAGCAGAGTAATTGAACCAAAGCAATGCTCTAGGAGAGTTAATCAAGGACCAGGGATTCTTCTTTGAAAGTAGCTCTTGATTTGACCTCAATAGTCTAGACTCAGAAACTTTGTCCAGTTATTTTGCTTTGTTTCGTTCATGTATGGTCTTACCCATTGCCCAGGCAAAGCAGAAGTCCTCTGTACACTTTTGGGGGCTAGCGCTCTATACCACTGAAGGTACAACTGCACGTAGTACCACTCACATTTAAGGAAATTGAGTGTGTCCAACCCCAGTAAATGATGAGCAATGTGGTGATATCAGTGTTTAAGCAATGTTTTGTCCTTTAGTCCCGTCAGAGGTCCTTATCTGCCCCTTCAGCGATACTGAATGGTTGCTGTGGGAAGGAGGTCCCCAGTGGGTCAGCTGTAGCCCAGCACATCCTCATCCCTCCAGGACAGCATCCCCTTGGGGAATCAACTGCACAGTTTCTGGAAATCTGTTAGTGCCAACCCGATGACTAGACAGAAGGCATCATCCAAAGATGATGCATGGGGCACGGGGAGGTTGAGTACCTTGAAGGCTGACTTCTGAAGTAAGCACAACTGTATGTGGTGTGGTTTTCCCATGTGAATTCTAGAACTGGTTTATAGGGCAAAAGCAGAAGTGCTATTGCGTGGTGTGTGTGTGAAAGATGCTTTGTGGCAATGGCAGCAAAGGGTGTGCCTCTCCTTTTTCCTTTAACTGGAGAGAGACTCTGCTGTTGCCCTTTCTTGTCTTTTTCTCAAACAGCAATCAAATTTTGAGGGGGTTTATCTTTTCCTAAAGTTGTGAGTGAATTTCTGATGTGATTGCACAGAGGTAGTGGTGGTTGGAACCCTGCTGTTGCCTCCTTCATCAGAGGCGCTTCACAAGAGTGCAAAACGCTTTTGAGGTATGATTTCCCATAGCATTCTAATCCAGTGAAGTGCTGTAGACTCTCTTGCTGGCACTGTTTAAATCCATAATGCAGCACCACCTGCCAAACCACGGGGCATAATGGAAGTGTTAATGAATGTACATATATACCCTCCCACGCAGCTGCAAGTTGAATAACTTAAAAGTTGAGGCAGAGGGTTTGGACTGAACATAGAAGGAAGCAGGCCTAGGGTATCCTGATGCAGGTCTGTGCTGAAACTGGGAGGTGAAGGGTGGCCACAGGGGTCTAAAGTTGAGTCAACTGACCCGTAGGGTGCTTTCAAAGATGTGTTTATTTTCCGCCACTGTTCTCTGATACATGGAATCATCCACTTGTGACACCTGAGTAAAAACTTGAGCATTCAACAGCAAACCGCAGGTACTGAGCAGCACTGGCTAGGACCCTGGTTCATCTCTTCTGAAGGGGCATCCTCATGGGATGCTTCTCTCTGGTGCTGGCAGGGTAAACACGCCTGATAGGAGGGAGGACTTGAGTTATGCGTGGGTAAACTCTGTTCCTCAAGGGTAGATTGGCCAACTGCCCACTGGTCTGAGTGTCAAGGTGTATGTTTGCCACTGGGAGGGTTTTCCCTGGACTGGCAGGAAGCACAAAGAGGACAGCAGGGAGGGAGCTGACAGCTGAGGAGGTTGCCAAAGAGAAGGGCTGGGAAGAGGCACTGGGGCTGGCCTGGCACATGACCAGTACGCTGGCAGTGTATGCGCACCCTCTTCTCAGGCAGGTTCGTGGAGACACTGTGGCTTTGTGGAGCTGTGTGTCACCACATGTAAGGCGGAGGAGGGGGCTGCACAGCACCCCCCACCCCACTCCTCACCCCAGCACCCAGCCGTGAGCTCTGCCCACTCCTCTTTCAGACAAGCGTGTTGGATTTGCCAAGTACGAGTCACCTCCCCAGCATGTTGTACGTAAGTAAGAGGCTCATGCTCTTGGCAGATACTGTAATGAGCCTGGAAAAAATTACTGTTACAGATTCTAGGCCAGTGATGAGATCTTGGAGCTTTCCAAGTGACAAAGTAATGACACGGACCTGGGAAATGCCTGCTGGAAAATAGCCTTCCACAAGGACCTGGGATTTAGGGTCATGAAATTCTACCTAAAATATGCCAAGTGCCTATTTTGGTAAATGTGGGAGATGGCTGTTCCTTCATCTTCTGAAGTCCATGCTGGTGACACACAACTAAAGTTCCAGCGTCACAGTCTAGCATGTTCTGTGCTCTTCTGTACCTGTAAATTAGTATTAAATGGGTTGCAGGGAACCAGGAGAACTGTCCTCAACCCAGGAGCCTGGGAAAATTGATGAAGAGCTCTACAAACCTGCCCTGTGCCCTGGGATGTAGAAGTGTTGCAGAAACATCTGCGCTGCCCCATAGCTCACAGATAATTCCAGGGAATGCTGCAATGGAAAGAAGAAATGGGCAATCTGTCTGTTTTTTCATAGGATATGGACAGTAGTCTTTTTGCTTAGGAAGGACATAGTCCTGAGTCAAGTTTTGGAGAAGATTTGCAGTAGAGCACAGGTTTTGGAAATAGCCTGGAGATCCCAAATCTTCTAAGTTTCTTCCATTTGACTCAAGAGAGGGAGCATCAGCCTGGATCTTGATAGGATTCACCCGTCCCCTCGTGAAAATGCTGTTACCAGGAATCTTCACAGCCTTCAGCTCTTCACAGCTGTCTGGAGAGGTGCAAAGTCTATTTACTAGGAGGGAAGGGAGTCTTTAAAAAGCCATTTAAATCCTGAAAGATATCCAGTGGCAACACTGGAGATGTAAAAAGCGCTAAATACTGAATTGAGCCTGAGTGGAAGACAAATTCAGAGCCAAATGCATTGATTAATTCGCAGGAGAGTGACTGGAATGATATGGCCCCGTACCCTTTCTAGCCGTAAACTGTCTCTAAACCATCCACAGGTACCATGAAGTCTGTGCATTGGCTCAGCCATGCCTGCCGTGTGCATAGCAGAATGTCCATAAGACTACAACACAACCAGCCATCAAGGAGCTGGGTAGAGGGATGGGTGCCCAGCATGGTCAGGATACTATTGAGCACCTCTTGTTTTGGCAGGAGAACATGGGGCCGTGCTGGGGAAGGCAGAGTGGAGCCATGAGAATAGTCTGTGCTGGGCAGTTCTTGGCACTGCTTGGGATCCCCCCACATCTCGCTGCTGTGATGCATAAAGTTGTTGTGTGGACCACTCCTGCCTGCCAAAGATGATACTGGCCGAGGCCAAGAGGGCTGTGCTGTCCACATCTGGCTGCATCATTAGCATCAGGGCCATGTGCAGCCAGCAGAGTGTCTGGCTGCAAACCAAGCATTGCCACAGCATTGGCCTATTGCCTCAGAAACCTTGCTTAGGAGTATAAGAGCAGCAAAACCAACCAGGGCAGTGGATTTGGGGTCTTTCTATTGGTGTGTCAGCAGGCTGGGATGTGTAGGAGGGAAGCTGCCCATTTCCAGGGATTGTGCAAGCAGGAAGGGCAGCTATTGGAATTCGAAGCCGCTTCCTCCACTGTAAATTTGTTCTTGTTGTGTTATCTCTGACTGGGCAGGGCAGGGGAACATCTTGGCTATCTGATTTTTAGCTACAGTATGTTTAGGTCAGCTTCATTGGTTCCATGATAACATAGGAGAGGCATTCCTGGCCTCACTAGCAAAAAATTTTCAAGAGAAGTACAGGAATCTGTCATCCCCTCATGTCTCCCGAGAGCTTTGGAAATAAATAAGGAATGGGATAGTCAATTTAAACACGAGAAGAGATGGAAGTAAAAGTAGCTGAGCCATCTGCTTCCTCGGGCCCCAGTTACTGTGCAGGGATGCTCTCATTTTATGCCTAGCCAAAAGGCTTGGGTCAATTTCCAGTGCACACCCCTAAACTGGCAACCATACAGTGTTAATCAGGGTCTGGAAGATACAGGAATGGATCTTGTATAGCTGCTTTCTAGTTGCATACCTGGATTCTCCTACAAAACCAGTAGCAGCAGTGCCATAACTCTACAGATGATACAAATCTGACCTAAGTGTTGTTTTTAATTAAGATAATAATAATAATAACCTGGCTTTCTGCATCTGCCTGTTGGCTTGTCAGAGTGACAGGAATCTTCATACGTATTTTGAAAAGGGCACTGTATCACTAAGAGAAACAGCCTGAAGATTAATAGCGTTGTTGTGCGAGGTGGAGGAGGAGTTGGGGGAGGGAAGTGGAGCTCATTTTGGATGACATTTGTCAATATGATTGACGCATGCTGTGCTGCATTTACATGTGGATCAGGACACCAACAAGCACACGCATCCACATAAGTGCAAGTGAGCCCTTGAGCCCAGCCTGGCCATGGGAAAGCTTCTGCTCAGTGCTACAGCAAGGGATCCTCGTTATCGTTTAAGGATTCGCAGTGTGGGGAGACAGGGGACCACCTACCACCTCAGAATTTTCCAGTGACGTGGCTTTTTATTATTGTTATTTGTTCAGACTATAATTTCATGTTTCCTGAAATAACTACCAAGTATTCATCAGGCAGCTACTGCCTTTAACTGCCTTTTGTGTGAATCTCAAGTGCTTCATTACTCCCCTGGTGCGTTTTCTTACAGTAAATTTGAGCAGCATCTGTGTGGTGGGGGAGGCAACGCAATCTTGGGTTGAAAAGGAGAAAAGGTCTGGCTGGCACAGGAAGCTGCTCAGGCAGCACAGCCCTCAGGGTACAGCATCTTTTTGTGCTGATGGAGAATACATGAAGCCAATTCCAGGATGCACAGCTACATCCCTCAAATTCAAAAACCAACCAGTTGTAGCTATTTATGGCTGGGATGAGGATTTTATTTTTAAACAACAGTTGGTTTATGAATTCTTTTTTCTTCTCTCTAGTAGCAATCTGATAGTGCTTTGATCACTGCTCCAAAAGAAAATGCTTGTAATTTCCTGTGCCGGTCTTCCCAGATGCTGAGCTCCATCAAATCTCCTGGAAGATGGTGGGGGTTGAGAACACTCTCACCTGGCAGGATCCTCCTTATTAGAAAATCTCAGAGTGGAAATTTCACTTGGGTTTTGAACAATTTAATGCCAGAACTACAAAGGTTCTGGCTTCCCACATGATGGATTTTTTCGATCCTGACTTCCCACTAAAGACTTGCACGTGATCCAACTTTTGCTCAGTGTGTCCTTCTTGAGGCATTGACTAGGCACGAAATCTGACAGACCGAAGGAAACCTGGCTAAGAGTTCATCATCTTTATTTAATAATAATTGGCAGTGGTTGTTCATACACCTACAGGTCCTTTGACTCTTGAAGGTTTGGGACATGATCATGCCTATTTAAGAGAGAAATTCCTCAAGTTCATTCATTCATGGTCAGCATGACTCCAGGGAGGCAGCTGCCTCCTAGAAGGGCACGTCCCTTGTTTCAAGGATTCTCAGTAGCTCCTGGGCCAAGGGATTGCCTGCAACACATAAGGCTGAACTATTTTGGTACCTGGCGCGCGTCTGGGTGTGTCACGGTGGTTGTGTGGCTGCAGCCAGCAGTCTGCAAGAGGAACAGAGAGGGAAGTGTTCAGATCTTGCAGAGCTTCAGCCCTGGAGGCACGGCATGAAGCTTCTAATCCTTGCAAAGTGGTCCGGTAAAAGGGCGTAATCGAGTGAGCTGTGGATAGACGAAGAGTTATTAATGGCAACCGTAGGAGTAGTTGGCAGCCTCAGTGGCTCAAAGTCTTCCTCAACCTCAGGTGAGTTTGGTATCTTCAGGTACACAGAGCTCTGGCAGGGAGTTGGTGAAGAGCAATCTATGGACCAAAGCAAGCTGATGATAGAAAAATTCCCTCGGCCATGAGCTGATGGAAATGGTCGGCATATAGATATATATACCTAAGTATATGCTACAGCTTAGCCGATTGCTGTACTCGCCGCAGGCTGCCTAAAGCTGTCCATTTTGGAGAACTGCAGCAGAGGAGGAGAGAGCTGACAGTTCCCACACAGGCCTTGCTGCAGCTTTTTCTTGAGGCTTCATAACAGAATTAAGCAATTTGTATTGCGTGTTGCCATGGAGACTGTAAATCACTGTCATGCTGGGCTTCTCTGCCAGGGAGATGGTGTCTTTAATTGCACTAACCTTTCCTACAAACCCAGGGCTTGGTTCTGAGCTCATTTACCTGCTGTAATGGCTTTTCCCTGGGAGATCTTCTTCCAGGACAGCAGAGCTGGAACCGGGGATAAGGGTGCTCACACACTGTGTATCAAATATCTGGGATTGATTTTATTATTGTCATATGAGGCCACACCTCTGCTCAGATGAACAGAAGTTATAATGATTTACACAAGATGAGATGTGTCTCACTTGCATTCAGGGCGAGTTTTTCAATGACGATGGGGTTTAGATACATGTCGTGATGACCCGTTGGGGCTTGGGAGTCCACTTGCACAAACTAAGCTGAATTACTCCATCTTTGGTGGTTTTCTATTACTCGGCAGCCACAAGGGGATAGCTCAGCCATTCTATTCCATTCCCAGGTCCAGAGAGGTGAATGGGGTTTTACGCAGTTTATTCTGCCTCCGTAAAATTTGCAGAGGAGGCTTAGCCTCAGTGACACACTTGGGTCAGCATTTCTCTTTTTTCCTTGCCACCTACCCCAGAAGCAGCCACATTTCTGACTGTCTCAGCATTTCTGGTTTGTGCTGTCAGGATGTAGATCTTGCCAGTATGTATGAAGATGATGGTAATAATCAGCCTCCTTCCAGTGACTTAAGCAGAGCCCTGACAGCATTCATCAGTGTTGGGTATGGATCCTTCTCTTGGCTCCTTCAAAATAAACAACTATATAAATTGTAAGATGATTATCATCAGAGCTTATTAGAGTATTACAACATGCTGATTTGTATTCAGACAATAGATAAAAACATCTGTGCTTCGATTTTCTCAGTCAGATCTACAGCAAACACTCTTATTCTTGCTCCTGTCTGAGAAGGACTGTGTCAGTACTCTTGCCAAAAACACAGGAAAATCAACCTATGTTTTGTGCACTTGCCCGTAGCAACATAATGAGCCAGCGGAGGAGTTCCGCACACCTTTGGGAATATTTAATGTTTTCCAAGAAGTGGCGTATGTTGTTTTTAAAGTTTGATTTATAGACTGGTTTAGATTATAATCTTGTCAAGACATGAGATGTCTTCTTGCTTTGGTTACCAGGGCAGGTGAAGGTGTGGAGGGATTGAAGTATTTGGCTTTTGGAAGATTTACATTACATGCCTGCGTGTTGGGAGCACGAGACCTGCCATCTCAGTAGAAGGAGAAGTTTTTCCATGAGCAGTAGAAACAAACCTGCAGAAACTTCTAAACTTGCTGCCTTTTGACACTCAGTAGAAGGTTTCATCCGTTGATGCTAGCATCACCTATGATATGGGGGCTTGTGCTCAACAAATCAGCCTACAGTTCTTGACTTCTTTTTATTATTATTATTTTTCAGTTCAGTTCTTCTTGTTCTCCCCAGGCTACATAATACTCAGTTTAGGAGCTTAGATATACAGTATGACCAAATTTCTAGAAACAACGGGAAGCAAATGCCCCAATTCAACCCATAAGCATGTTGGACAGAGTCACAGTTTGTACAATGGGCTAAATATTATCCTAGTACTTTGGGGAGCATTTCATGCAAGATAAGCTTGAGGCTTCTTAGGAGCAAGTTAAAGGGGACAGTACAAAATGCCAATGAAAATGTAACGTTTGTCTGCTGAGCAGTAGCTTGTGGTTTAGTGATGAGGTCAAAAATCGTACACAAGTGGAGTATGGTTTTCACATCTGTGGCCTGTCCCCTACGATGTCTGTAACAATTGGTCTTTCATACTGCCCAGCTAGTGCCGCTCTGCTGTGTAAAGAAGAATGGGTTGAAATCTTGGCCATGGGCAAAACAAAAAATCGTCATCAAATGTGTTGGGAGGGGCAGGGGTTAAGCCAGGGTGTCTGTCCTAAAGAGCCTGTGAGCATCATTAGGATTACACTAAAAGAAAACCTGGTCTTCCAAGCAAAAAATGAGAAATGTTGTTGAAATTCACAGGTTTCTATGCAGTCACACATGCTGCTTGTTGATGTGTGATCTTGTAAATATGAGAAAAATGTTTAGTCTCCAAAAAATGACGGTAAAATTTTTTTCCTTGGGATTATGGTGAGGAACTGCAATAGGACTGATTGAGACTTCAATTGGTGCTTGATCTCCTTCTCCCCGTTCAGCAGCTGCTGCTTGTAGTGGAAATTCTTGTTCTCAAGAATTTCTCCAAAGATAGTTTAGAAACAAGCAGACTTGATCATGTTTCTTCTTGCTCTGAAAATTTTGGCTTGTCTCAACTTGGACAACGGGCCTTTGCAGTTCTTAGAAGGCTCAGCCTGTTCTTAGAAGTTCTCAGTTCTTTAAAGGTTCAGCTCCGTGATCACTCTCTCTCTCCTAGGGTTGTCTTTTCAGTGGAGAAAGTAATACAGTTCCTATACATTTTGTTCAAGGAGAAATAATCCAGTACCTGACCATAATTAGCAGTCAAGGCATTTAACCTGCACACCATGTAATTATGCATATGGCAAGTTATTTCTGTATTTGCAGAAGTTTCTCAGGTACAGCCTGTTACCTTATCATACATAATGTGGTGCTGGGGAGGATGGAGAAGAGGACATTCCCTCATTTAAAAAATGGAGGGTTTTTCTCTTTTGACACTGAGCTGTGACTGTAGGTGGGAATAATATCTCCCAGAGTTGTGTCCTGCTGCCACTAGTTGGATTATGGTATGATTGAGCAGAGGCAAGAATTAGCAAGAATGCCTTGTTCTCACACTTACCTTGAGGTCAGAAAAAGCACACAGTGAATCACTCAAGTTTCATCATCTTAATATTGTCTTTGAGCATTGCTGTGGTTTGAATGGTGCTCTCATGGCATGCCTCAGGTCACCTGCTGACACTGAATGTTTTGAGAGGTTATATTTTAGATTATGGCTCAAATTCCACAGGCTGCTTTGGCCTGAGAATCCTTTTTTCCGTAAGTTAAACTTGAACTCAAACATGAATGTTTGCAACTGGTTTTCTTTTGTATCCTTGCTGATGTGTGTGGTAAGGTGGGTGTGTAGTGTGGGGGGCAAAGTTGGTTAGTAAAGCTGTGAAATGACTGTAAAAATTCTTTTCTTAAGGGATGAGCTCTCCGGTATACAGTAAAGAACATGGGACCCCCAAGCAAGTGTCTTTATGGTTCAATAATTTAGATTAAACTGAAACAGTGATTTAGGAGAAGGAAACTAAAGAAACTAGAAAATAAACGTGGGAATCTGATACATTCTTCAATATGAAATCGAACCATTAGGGGGTTGTGCTCTTGTCAGTTTGAAAAATGGTCTCAGTTGGCTTTTGGGCCTCTTTGAAAATGACGAGTCAAAGTGTTTTGTTTGGAAAAGATCAAAATGAAAGAATTTCTGGGAAAAAAGAAAAATTCCATGCTACAGGCTGAAATAAAATTATACTAGTTGGTGGCTCAGCTTGCACTGTGCACACAGCAGCCCTACAGTCTCAACTCCTAAGCACCACCTGGGCCAGCTGTTGCCCCGAGCACATCTGCCTTGCTCAGTGGTTTCTAAGAACGAAAATGTTGAAGTCCTCTTGTTAATGAAGAAAAATCCCTGCAGTTATTGGGAAAGCCTCCAGAAGCTTGTGTGAGGTATTGGGGTTACAGATTGGAATGCCAACAGTTTATGGAGGTTCCTGCAGAGCAGCCAGTATGAAGCAGTCCTGGTCCCACCTAAGTGTTGAACCCAGCCAGCGCCTGCAGCCCAAAGGGCACAAGCAAAACCAGGTGCCTGCAGAAAGTGTCGCCACAGCGGCTCCTGCACCATACAGCTTGTGTCAAGAAAACCTATGCCAAGGAAATCAGCTGCCCTCTCTCGAGCCTTATCATTAGGATGGTTTGGGCAGATTTTTTTACTTTATTTTTTACTGTCTGAAAAACCTCCCCAAAAATGCAATGGTCATTCAGATTTGGGAGATGGCCACGGTTGCCCATGTGATTTGAGCAAGTGCCACTATTGCCCATGTGCAGCAGGTGGGTGGAGGGCACTGCCTTCTGCAACATACGTACAAAGCAGCAGTTGAGTGTTGAAATGGGCTGTTCAGCAATGGCTGCCTCATCTCCTTCTTCCACATAAATGTGCTGTTGCAGCTGGTGAATTTTTTTCTTTCTTTGAAGAGTCAGCTGCTCCGTGGCTTACCCGAGATGAGTGGAGCAGTGTGACCACACTGCAGGGGAAGCTGCTCTCCTGGCTCTCGGGGCTGTGTCATAGCCACAGAAACCATCCTTCCTGCCACAGCAGGGTTGGTTACTTGGGTTTTTTTAAAAAAGGAAAACAAAAAACACCTGTTGTTCCTGGCATGATGCCTTCTTGTTTTTATTTCTCAAATTTGAAAGTGAAGGAGAAGAAAACAGCTAAGTGCATTTTTGTCTGCTGGCAGAGCCAGGATTGGACCTTTAACTCTGATTTCATCCATCACCACTGATTCTGCCTGCAGATCTGGCCCCGGGATGTTATGCACCATTTAGTGTTTGCTGTACATCGGGTTAAGCAGTGAAGAATAGCACGGCTCTGACCCATCAGTAGGATTTGGTCACAGCAACTGGAAATTATTTGGAGCTTGACAGCTGTGCTAAGCCAGGGTGATTTCTGGCATGGCTGAGTGGAAAGCCCCTGTAGAAGGGTATTCAGATGATAAAAGTTTTGCACATGCATTTGATGGCAATTAGTGATCCTTATAAATGAGGCAGGAGTAAACAAGCAACAATGTTGGGGTTGTCTGCACTTCTAAGTGATGGGTCTGGGTTGTGGTAGAGCTATTAGGGAAGGTAGGTGCTGCTGCTCCTGCCCAAAAGGACTTTGGATGTCAGTACTGCCTTCATCCTCACTTCTTAAGCAGCAGCTAAAAGCTGCCTTGCGCATGTTGCCCTCTTTTCGTTGTTAACTAGTGACCAGAAATATTCTCTTTCTCCAGCAGGTTTAGCACACTGGCAACATGGCTACAAGTGCCGTTCCCAGCGAAAACCTCCCCACATACAAGCTGGTGGTGGTTGGAGACGGTGGCGTAGGGAAGAGCGCTCTCACCATTCAGTTTTTCCAGAAGATTTTTGTGCCGGACTATGACCCAACTATTGAAGACTCCTACCTGAAGCACACGGAAATAGATGGGCAATGGGCAATTCTTGATGGTAAGCTACTCTTTTGGTCCCATGTCCCTTATAGCTGAGCATAAGTGCCTCCCACAGCATGTTGTGCCCTTGGGTACCTGCTGCTCTGTTGTGGACTGCCAGGAATTTGAGTACAAACTGGCCTGTGAGCTGCGGTGTGTGGTCTGCAGCTGGTCCCCAGCAAAGCTTCTGCTTCCAGTTGTGTTGGTCCCAGTTCTGCACAGAAAGGTTTCTTGTGGAGTGTAGAAACCTATAGATCATGACAGACATTTGGAGTAGGCTTCTATGAAGGGTGAATTACAGCACTATGAGGTAGCTACTGCTAATGATACTTCATTGTGGTTAGGCTCATCCCCTGGGAAATAACAGCAAGTGGGTAACAGAATGAGGGTTTTAACCAGAAAGAACATTTAATAAAAACTGTCATCCACCGACAGTGAAGAATTGTAACACCTCTCAACTCCCATCATTAAGGTGTGATATTTTCACATCTAGTTACCTGTTTGATTTAAATACGAGTAGAGTACAGGCCTGAAGAGCTGCTGTAACAAAGATCTTTCAGTTCTTTGAAGCAAAACTGCGTTTTAAAAACAAACAAACAAATAAAAAACAAACAAAACAAACCAACCAACCACCAAAAAAACCCAAAACAAACCAAAACCAGCCAATCCTCGCCCCCCTCAAAAAAAAAAAAAAATCTTGATTCTACATATGGGGGAAAAAACCTATGTTGCCTAAAGCTGCAACATGTTAGTTTGTGCTACAAAAACTAGAGCATAGGGGGAATCTTAGTGTTAAATGTTACAAGTTTTGTTTGTCTTTATACAAGAATTAGGTAGTATATAACAATAAGCAAATAATTTGTGCCTTAATTACCCAAGTGCATGTATGTGGCCACTAACACAAATGAACTAAATTTAACCTCACGTGTGTTGAGTTCCTACCTCTACCCTCTTGTGATGAAGGCGCTCAAGATCTTTGGTGTCTGTGTGTGTGTATCATTGGTGTGCAGGGAGAGAAAACGAGATTGTCAGGAGTGGCAGAATGTGGAGACTGGTGGGGTTTGCTGTGAACACCGTAAGCTTGGCCTGGAAACTCGAGATCTTAGTTGCACTCTTAAGGATTTATCAGATACAGTTCAGTGAATACAAATGGCTCCAAGGTCCTTAAAGAACAGCCTTTACTCAGTATTAAAAACAAACAAACAAACAACTCAATCTTGCCAACATTTGGTCATTTAAATTTGTTAGTAGTCAATAGCTGATAGGGAATATTTGTGAAACTGGTGCCCAAACGTGTCTCTTGTCATCTGCATCAGAGATACCTTCTCTCAATTACCTGTCACATAATGTACCTGTGTACCTTTATATTTGAATGTCAGTGTATAAGAGAAAAATCCAGTCCCACTGTAAATGCAATCCATTCTTTCTTTTTAGTCCAGAATCCAGCCCCCTAAACCAAGCAACCTTCACCTTTGCTGGTATGCCCTGTGTTCTGTTAGAACAGTACCAGCTGCTGTACACATTGGTGCTGGCTGAAACAGCCTGGCATTTATGAATTACTTGGAAGTAGAAGAGGCATCTTTCACTGAAAATTTGGAATTTTTGTTTAGTAAAAAGAAAACAAACAACCAAAAAAGAGCCCTAGCCTGGGTGGGAGTTGGGGAAAGAGGCTGTTTTCCAGCAAGCAGAAACTTAACCCTTCATTTTACTGAAGAAGCCTTTCTTTTGCTCAGATGGAGTTTAGTGGCTGTACTCGAGCTGAACTGAATTCAGCTGTGGCCTTGAATGGCATGTTGGGAATCCCTGACTTCCAGAGTTCATGTGCCCACAAATGCCTTGCAGCCACAGAAGTGAAACTGCAGCTTCTCCTTCTCCTTCCTACCACTTGAGATTTTGAATAATCAGAATTTTGGAAGAAAGGCAATATTCTTCCTTGGAAAAGCATGTGAGACTTCACCATCTGCCTGGTAGAAACCGGGCATAAAGATTAGCACGTGTCTTCTTCCACAGCTTTCTGTTACAGGCTTTGCATCTAGGCTATTCTCAAAGGTTACCATATACTTGGACAGCTGCTCCTGTTGTGGTTACAGGCGGTTGCATGAATCACTTGTGGTGTAAAATTAGGGACAAACATGATAGGAAGGGTAAAGATTCATCATGATAAATTCTAGATTTTCCAGTTGTCCTTTGCGACCAAATCCATTACAAGCTGATGTTTCACACAGTAGCAGTACTTGGTGGGAAGAAGAAGCTGCCCACTCCCAAAATAAAAACTGGTTTTAGAAGGTGAGACAACCAACTCTCAGCTTCTAAGTTTGCCGAAATAGTTACTAAAAAAAAAAAAAAGCCATATACATCGGCATCCAACAACTTAAGTGAGCAGTTCTGTGCAAAGTATCTCTAGCATTTGGTATTTGCACCAGCATTATGTTGTAAAAAAACCCCTCGTGCTAGCCAGCTTGCATAAAGCATTTGGCTTCCCTACATGACGACCTCCACCCACATTTGTTCAATAGCACTAACTGGCAGCATGATGAAGTGTTTGACTTGCATTTTTTTTCCCTTGCTGAAATCTCTCACTGAAAGTAGACTTAAATGGAAGTCTTTTATTTCAGATTTTAGGCCTTGAGCCAAACCTACATTCAAACTCTTCTTTTATATATTTGCTCTCTGGATTGGATGTGTGTCTGTGTCTATTTTCTCACCAAAGAGTCTATGATAGTTCCCTGCCTCCCAGAAGATTGGGGGACCTTTGCTTGGTTTTTTCAAGTCCAACACTACACAAAAACACTTTATTGTAGGCTTTATGCCAGCTTTTTAAGATCACTGATGTAGTGTTTGGAAGACAAGTGTTGTAAAGTGGAACAGGGCACTTAACCTGAATAAGGGATGCATAGGCAATTTTCGGCTAGCCCATTTTTTCAGTTTCTGACGCCCCCACAAGAGGTTAAGATCAGCCCTCAATTTTCTCTGCATATGTTATCTTCATTTATTCCCTGCTGTTCCTGCTGAAATATCATGGTGATGTGCTTGGTTCAATGCGTTCACACGCAGGTGCTGTATAGGCACATCAGGTCAGAATTAAGTGGGGGCCAGGGTTAATCTAGTTTGATTAGCTGTTGCCCCAGTTGAGTTGCTACCATTAATTTTGTACACTCCTTCCAGTGTGGACACTCACTTAGTAATTAGCAGAGGATTTCTTTCGGTGTGGCTGCAAAATGCCACTCTGGAATTAATAGTCTCGGCATGAAGCCAAAAGTGAATACCTCAATATGGCAAAAAATTCCCAATGGTTCAAAATTCCTTATAGCTCAAAAACCACACAGAGATGAAAAGGTGGCGAGGAAGAGGAGAGGAAGAGATGGCCACAAGTGTATTGCTTGGGCATGTTAATGAATTGAGCTAAACTCTTTAACTGTCAGTAGTGCTGTGCCAATTGGTACCAGCAAAGGAAGGAATTGTGCCTGTGGCTTGGGTGAAAGGAGGCTGTGGTGTCCTTCCTCTTCCCTTTCCTTCCCCTGGTATGACTTAAATGAAACTCTCACTGCCTAGAAGTTGTCTTCCTACTCCTGAACTTCAGTTTTCCATTTTATTTCTTTTCTTGCCAAGTCCCTCTCTCAATCCCCAGGTGCCCTTGCTTTGGACTAGACCTGTACAGCCCTGGTGTGCACCCCCGTGGAGTAACACCACGCAAGTTCCTTCCCTGGGGCTCCCTCTCTGCTCTTTCCACCCATGTGTCCCATGCATTGCTTTTGCTGAGGGTTTTTGCTGTTAGTCATCCCAGGACAGGCTGTCCGCTTTTCTGCTTTTCTCCTCAGGAAGCTTGGGAACAATTCAGCCAGGAGACCAGAGGGAGATCAAAGGTCGCTTCAGACTTGCAGGCAAAAGGGTTGGTTTGCGGCTCACTTTATTTTCTTTTAGTTAAACTTTGGGTAGCAGCATTGAAAAAATTAAAATTCAAATTAAGTTTGTCCTTTCATTATTTTATTTGTGTCTACAGCATTTTCCCTCCCTTAATTGGTGGGGTTTTGCAACCTTGAAAGAGGATTTTTTGTCTTGGTTTGTAGGGATTTTTTTCCTGCCAGGAAAAATTTGATGTTGCAACATGGAAAACACAAGGCTTTGAATACTTGCCCTTTGTTAGAGAAAGAGCTCCATTAAGGGCTCGCATCTTTATACTGTTTATTGATGTGGAAGCCTTTCTTCTGAAGGCCCTTCTTTTCTTTTTCTTTACAGAGAGGGCAAGAATTCAAGTGCTCAGGTTTTCCACGTTATAACATCTGTGTATTTAGTCAGGGCACAGAAGAAGAGCTTATAAAAGCCCGAGTGTTTCCCCATTGCATGTTTTACCCTGAGGAAAGCTTTTGTGTCAGGGGCAGTGTGGTTGCATCTGAGAAGGAGCAGAAGCGTCAGAGTGATCAAGAGGAGAGGAAAGCAAGACTTGGAGAGAGAAGCACCATGAGGAGTCCATCTCTGGAACCTGTGGTCCTGAGAGTGCCACATTCCCATTCTGCTGTTTGCTCCAGGGACTTCTGTATTTCATAGTAAGAAGTTGAAGAAGCAGAAAACACCTGGAGTAGGACTCCTTCGTGCTGCTTCTCTCCCTGGTGCTGTGAATCCAGGTTCCTGTCTGCCTCCTGACACATCCAGCCCTCTTAAAGGCTTTGCACATGTACTGGACTTAAGTAGCCAAAGGGATTTTACTGTACACTGCTTACAAAAAATCAAGCTGTACACATTGTACCTGCCTTTCTGAGTATGAGATCAAAGTAGGCACAAACAACTGCATCTTGTGCTTGAGCTTCACAAGGTACAGCCACTCTTCTGGATGCTGGAAGGCAAGGTGCTCCAAGAACCACCTTGAGCTGCACTCAGGACTGGCAGCAATGTGCAGTTGCTGCTTGGAATGGACTGCTGGTGTCTGATTTGGGCAGTGAAACACAAGGGCTGAAGAATAAAAAATGGGTTTAGCCTACCTGTCTGGTCATCTTTGGCCCCTTAGATGCCATGGGCAGTGAAGAAACTCTCAGCAGAACTGCTCAGCAGTGTAAAGATAAAGACGTAGGAGGGAATTTTGCCTAGGTATGAAAAGAGAAGAGAAACTCACCTGCACAACCAGATCTGAGCTCCCTGAAGGCTGGGAAGGCTGTGTTTGAATTTTAACTTGATCCAGCCTAGTCTCTAGGAAAAGCAATGTTGTGACTTAAATTTCATAGTATGTCTCTGCTCTTAGATTCACATGCCTGTGCCTTTGGATGGGCACTCAAGAGGACTGTGGGTTGCAGAGACATTACTACATAAAATACCTGGAAGCACTGAGTACTTCTATTTTGGGCCCAAAATTCCTGTGTATTCCTGGGCTATTGTGTCTGCTCCAAAGTGCTCTCTCAGCAGCCGCACTCTTGCTTAACCTATCAGGATTCACAGGAAAATGGTGTGTAGAGCTCTATGGGGGCAGGATTCAATTAGCAAGGAGTTCGTCACAACAGCTGGGGTCACATCCACTGGAAAGTGGAAAAGGCCATCTCTTCATTCAGCAATCTCTTACTGGCAAAGCAGGAGATCTTCCTGCTGGGCTTTTAAAGCCTAATTGCTCTTAGTTTAGTCTCCAGCTGATTGCGTGATAGCTCTGTAAAATGGCTTTGCCCTCTTTGGATGTCTGTTCATAGTCATACATAGTCCTTGGCTTCTCTCTCCTTGATCTTTACCCACACACTTTTGTTAATGCTCCTTCTTGCTGCTTCTTTGGTCAAGTTTGTGGGAACTTCACCAAGTTCGCTGCTGGAAGTCCCTGGTCATGCACTGCACAGCTTATGAATCTGATTTCAGCTCTTGGAAGAGCGAAGTAGGGGAAACCCGCTGTGCTTTAGTTCAGCCTTGTTTCCACATTGGCTTTTATATGCTGCCAGTGAGGCAACTGCCAGTAAGAGGCAAGTGCTGGTTTAAAGTGTACCAGGGGAAGAGGGAGTTCACAGTTCTTCTCTGCTTATGATTATTTCTATGTCTTTTGGCATCTTGTCTGCAGAAACGGGAATCTTAAAAGGTGGTGAATGCTGGCTAATATCCTAAATCTCCTCACCCTTCTGGGAAGCCAGTCAAATCACCTTCCCAGATTCACCTTCCCAAGGTTTGTCCTTGCCACCTTTCGTCTCCCTATAGGTAAAAGTTTCCTTGATGCTTTTATGCCACAAGATCACACCAGAAGCAAAGCCACTTGCATCTGACCCTTTTTCTGTGCTGATGCTTTTCATCATGTGGTCCCATCCTGCCTACAAAGAACTCAGATTGCACTCTCCTCTCTGTTTACAATTCATGTAGCACAGAAGTGTTAGACTTGGAGGGGGGGTTCTTTATGAAGAGCACATCTCAAGTTAAAACAAGGGCTTTCTCTGGCCATCTACACAATGGTTAGCTTTGCAGGGGTAACCCATCTGAGATTAACCTTAACCTTCACTGCTGCATGTCTTTTTAGTTGCATTTTCAAAGTGCCATTTTAAATGCTGCCTGGACTTGCTTGCCTTTCTGTGAATCCTGCAAGTGAATTTCCTTTAAATAGCACCTGCTGACACAGCAGCTCTGCCTGTGTTTAGTGTGATGCCATGGCTGGGATCCAGGCAAGGTAGGAGTTGCAGGAGCACAGCCCCGTGCTGTCCCTTGGGTATCCCCACAGGCATCATTACCCCCCAGCGCTCATCCACTGCGCTCCTGCAGGGGGTGCAAAGCTTTGGAGGGTCAGTAGCCAGGGATAGGTTGATGGGTGCAAGAGCAGAGCTGGAGGCTTCTTACGTGTCTCATGGAAGGTTTGCAAATGTACCAGAGTGAGGGGAAGTCCCTAAGCAAATTACCATGCAGGATAAAGCACATCCATCTCCACCTTCCTGCCCACGGCTTGTGCTCGGGCACCTGCCTTGTCTTGAGGGAGAGTGAGGGCAGGAGAGCCCAGCCCCTGCGAGAAGCTGTCCCGCTCCACCACAAGTTGGGCATGTGTGTTGGAGAGGGGAAGGGAGTGTGTATTTGTGTGTGTGTGTTGACTGTCAGCCCTCAGCCCTGCCCTGACATCACGTCTAGCTGGTGCAGGAGTCAGATGAGGGCAGCCCAGCTTCTCCTTGCAGGTTGGGCGGGTAGGAAGGATTAATTTCCTCTTCCATCCTAGCCATGCGATCCTGGCCTTATTCCATGGTAGCAATTCTGCCCAGGGCATAGAAATTCACCAGCACATGCAGTGTCTTTGGGTTGTTTTTCTTTTTTTTGTACAATCTTTAAAAGTAGCCTGGATGCCTTTGAGTTGAACCCATTGTTTCCTACATTTAGAGGGGAGAAGCAGGATAAAAGGTAATGAACAGACACCCATGACTTCCAGCAAGCTCCAGATACTTGGCAAACAAACCTAAATCTCAGGGTCTCTGCAGGAGCCTAGAAGCTCTTTTCTCTTTAAAGGCTCATGGAAATAGATATTCAAGACTAACTAAGGTAGATGAACGAATGAGGCTGAAGGCTTTGAAAGGCCTGCCGTCACCAAGCAAGGGCTCCAGGTCCTCTAGTATGGCTGCCTTTCCTCCAGATATATAGTGAACACGTGTGGGCTGGCTTGCGCGGTGTGCAGTGTGTTGTGTGTCCACTTGTGGCTACCCATGCTGATTCAGCAAGTAACACCAGCAGCAAAATGGGCTTTATCCCAGCCCCATCTGGAAATCAGGTACTTACCCCTACAGGGAACATCTTACTAGGACTGTGGTCCTGCTCAGGCTAGAAAAACCCATATCAAGACCTGCTGCTCTGTCAGCAGTATGCTCCCACCACAGTCTCCATCCACCGGTGCCCTGGGCTTTCCCCATCACTTGTGGGGAGCAGATGCTTACGCTGTGGCTGTACAGCGAAGGTAGAAACAGTTTTCTCACCCAGCCCAGTTGACTGGGATGTGAAAATGTTCCCAGTCATCAAGGTGTTTGCATCTAGGATACAATGATGCATTAGAGACCTGTACTTCTAAGCAGCTGATGCACTTCGAGCTCACACTAAATTGGTACTGGCATAGCCTAAACTGATTAACTCCTCATGGACCCTTCTCCTGCCACTCAAAATCCTGGCATTGTAGAAAGCTGGGGCCTGAGAATTGGGATTGATGTGTGCATCAATATGTGGTGTTTACCCAGAAGGCTCATGAAGCTTGCTCTGCATGTGGTCCATGACGTAGCTGATGGGGCCCCCTGCAAAGCAGAGGATGGAAAACCAGTGAGTCACATTAAAGAGGAGGTTAATCTAATGGGGAACAGCATCTGGGTTGCTGCCACAACTGGGGTTGTTTTAGGGGACTTAAGTATAGATTTAGGCATTGTTAATGGACAGAAACACAATCACTGTATAGGATATGCAAGTCACTTAAACCTTTTCCACCAGTTTTAATTAGCTTCTTGATGTCAGCACACCATTTGGGACTAAATATTTAAGGGGAGTTCCTCAAAGCTGTGCAGTCTTCCTCTGAAAGCACACAATTGTGTAGAAATAATATCCAGGAACTGAGAAGAGGACAGTGCTTGTAACTGTTACTCTGTGTTGTCTCCGAGCTTTGCTTCAGCATGCAACTGGTAGATTGTCCCTAACATTTAAACTGGCTTTTACTTACTCTTCCAGTCTTGAGTTTTTCTGTGTAGGGAACAGAGAGAGCTGGGAGAGGGAAAGATGGAGGGCTGTGAAATACTTTGAGCCATATCTTGCCAGAGGAGCAACTCCCCAAGTTCAGTGATCAGTATTTGCTACTGGAAAAGGCAAGTAAAATCCACAGGGTCTTTTTCCCCTACATCTGCTCCCAGCGTAGACGCATGGTGACTGGAGTCTGGAAGTGGGTTTTGTTTTGTAACAAGAAAGCACCTTGTCTATCCAATTTGCTTTCATCAAATCTTACAGCCTTTGAGAGGACCAAGCCCAGGGGAGGCAGAAAGGCCATGCAGGACACATAGTGGTGACAGCAGCCACAGGTCCTCCCAGTAACTAAAACCCTTTGTCTCTTCTGTCCTAGTTCTGGATACTGCGGGCCAAGAGGAGTTCAGTGCAATGCGGGAGCAGTACATGAGAACCGGAGATGGTTTTCTCATAGTCTACTCGGTGACGGACAAGGCTAGCTTCGAGCATGTGGACCGGTTCCACCAGCTGATCCTCAGAGTCAAGGACAGGTGGGTGCCATGGAGCTAGGCTCTGCCTGACCCTTCCTCCTGATGCTCTGGTGAATGTGTCATGGGGAGTGGTTATAGGTCTTGCCCTGCCATTTGCCTCCTGGGTCCCCTATGGCAAATCGTTGTGTGTGGGTTTATGGACCTACATATGAGGAACAGGAAGCGTTTTACCTCTCCTGATAAACATGTAGTCCTTTCAACGTGGAAAAGTTCAGTAGTGTTATGATGGAGTGAAAATGGGCCCAAAAGGGAGAAAGTCCTGCCAGAACAGTCTGACAGAGCAATGTGAGACAGACACTTTGAAGGTAACCACTTTGGCTGTGAAGAAAGAGGAAAGATGCTCTGTGCACAGTGCAGGCACTTTGGGAACACCAGCAGGGAGTCAGCAAGTGTTTGTTCAGCCCTAATTGTTTTGTGTGTCCTGGCAGCAGCCTCCTTTCCCTGGCTTCAGTTTCTGCCAAACAAACCTTAGAAGGTCTTGCATGATTTGAGGCTGTGAACAAGTGTCTTCTAGGGGGAAACATCTCATGCTGGAAAAAAGCGTGTTTCTTACAAGGGGTATAATGTAGTTAATGCATTATGCTCTGCATCAACTATTTTCAATTAATATAACATCTCTACGTGACTAGGAAGAAAGTAAGAAAGATTGTCTGCTCCCCTCCTTCAGCATGCATGGGAGAAGGCAGTGCTGGGAGTTTAATCGTGGTAAGGAAATGTGCCCTGACAGAATGAGGGGAAACTGCCAGTTTATCTCTGAGATAACTCCCTCTTCCCATCCCAGTTCAAGAGGTGATGAATCCATTCTCACTGGGTGGGGTGTGAATTAAGCCCTTAAATGTCTGCAGCTTTGAAACACTTAGTTTTTCCATTTATAATGGCTTTTAATTATGGAAGTCATCAAGAAAAGCCACCAGAGAGTTCGGGCCTCATTGCTGGCTTCCTTTCGCAGCTCTGAATAACTTCCCCACAGGAAGGGTGGACTCGTATCATGTGAGGTTCACAGCTGACAGCTCTTCCAGTAAAGCATCCAAAGCAGAGCCCACAAGAGTGAAAAGTAAAGGAAAACCCACCCTTTGATTTCATCTAAATGAAGAAAACCATCAGTCACTCAGTCTGCCTCCCAGATCACGACAGTCTTTTCTTTACTGCCACCCCAGCTTGGGGCAAATTAAATCTGTTTCTGAAAGCTGAAGAAGACAGAATAGAATTTCCTGTAACTTGCCCCCAACCAATGTCAGTTTTATCTAATGTAACTTTGTGAAAATACGATGCAGTATTCATTGTTTTGCTCTGGACTGAAACTTTTACCCCTCCGTACACTGTGCAAACACTGCAGCTGGCGTGTGAGAAGCAGGAAGTGAAACAGGCTGGTGAGGTTGTTTTTGTTTCCCTGCTCAACACCACCGAAGCGTGAGGAGCTCAACACTTCATCCAAAACCTGAGCTTGTTCAGAAAATCGCAGCAGTCAGAGCAGCATGAGTAAAGAAATCACCCTGCCAGACCCTCAGGTAGCTGTGAGTAGAGCATCATACTGGTTTTCAAGCTAGCATTCGGTTTTGGCAACTTAAAATCCAGAGGAATTGCAGGCTGCTGCTTTAGCAGAGCTGTTCAAAGCCTTCCTCCTGTTTCTTTCCATAACCTTCATTACAGTAAAATTTCCAACTGTAGTAGCTTTGTCCAACTAGCAATCATATGGCTTACAACAGGGAACACAGTCCCTACAGAGTTTTATGCTTAATGTAAACAAGACAAATGAGACACCGTCCAAATGTAATCCCTTTCTTATCAATGTGCTGCAAGCCAAAAAGAAATCAAATAATCCAGACAAGCAAGTGTTTTGCTCCAGAATGATTAGAGTCAAGATATATCAATGCTCAGGTATTAAAATTAAATCAAAGCCACATTATCAGCATGAATAACTGTAAGACTCGTTTAAAATGCAGAGTGCAGTGCTGTATTTTTCCAGCCAGAGCAGTGGGCAACATGCCAGAGAGAAGATGGAGCCTTTATCGTCTCGATAAAAAATGACACAAAAATGCAGTTTGAAAATCCAGAGTTACTCAGGGAAGTGTTTTATGCAGAAATGAGTACGGCCAGCTGCTCCTTACCCCAATAAAATCAGCTCTGTTACAGCAGAGAACACTGAAATTATTTTAGGAAGGTTTAAAGTTAAATATAAGAAAATAATACTACAGTAACTGTCAGTTGTCAGACGGGACCTCCTCTCTCCTAGCAGTGCAGCACAACTAACGGCCCTGCAGCACGACTTTGCTCACTGTGTCACACAGCCAGAGGAGAGGTTCCCATAGGGGAGGTGGGGTGGGCAGCAGCTGCACTGCCAGGACTTCCTATGGCATGAGCTGCTTTGGGTGTGTTTAGTCACTGAACCCATGCAGATTTCTACCAGAGCAGAGCCTGGCCCACACACCTCATCAGAAGAGCCTTGCACTGGAGATGCTGTGGATAGATAGGTATCTTCTCAGGCAGTGACTGAAGACAGTCACTTACATGCCTGGTAAAGTTAGAAAAATGCTGAGTATTACTACAGAGGTAGGTAGGTTTGGTACAGAAGGATGATTGTTCATCAGGTTTTTGTTCTGGGATTGGAAGCAGGAGATGGTAGGTAGTAGCATCTGGAAGCTTAGCAAGACTCTCTCATTCCCTCCAGTCTCCTTCCAGCTACCACTGCCAGTCTTTCAGTTTGTCTTGGGCTAACAGCTTCCAATCATTTTCTCCCTCATTTCATGTTCCTCCAAGCATTAACTCCCAGAGTCGATCTTTTCTTTCCTCTCAGTGGATGACCAGGACATGAACTGCCACCAGTTCCTTCACCATACCTTGTTGCCTTGCAGTGATGAGCAGCTGCCAAGACATAAGCAGTTGCTGAGATGCCTTAACTGTTACAGAACAGTCCCAATCTCCTGTTCAGTGTCTGTCTCTATGTCTCAGTTAATTTCCTGACTAATTCTGTATTTCTTTTTTCACCTTGTTGGCTGTCACCTGCAGGCTTAGGTGTCATCAGGCATTGCAAAAACTATGACACAAAGTCCCTGAAATGCTTGCAAATAAGAGTGAATGTGGGCACGCATGCAACTCATCAAGTAAATTTTTATAGTATGAACATATGTGTGGCACAGCCTAGGGGCTTATGTGAGTCCATTTAGTTTTTCTTTATATTTCTCTGCATGTATGTGGTGTGTCTGTAGCTGAAAATATTAGGTGATGTCAGCATCAGAAAGTGAAACTTATATTCAGCAATTTTTATTGTAGTCTGTTAATAATTGGGTGGTGGTTTTGATTTTTTTCCAGAGAGTCCTTCCCAATGATTTTGGTGGCGAACAAAGTTGATCTAATGCATTTACGGAAAATTACGAGAGAACAGGGAAGAGAAATGGCGACAAAACATAATGTAAGTTTGTGGGATTGTTTAATTGGTTGCTGCAAGTCCCATTACAGGCATTCAGAATTGAATTCTCTGCTCATTTGGAGCTGAATTAAAGCATTTCTCTTACAATTGAACATTTGCAATTACATTTTTGACTACTTCAAAGTTTCAGCTATGCAGTTTCCTTTCAGTAGGACCAGTTCATCATTGAAAGTAGAACCTCTGCTGTGCATCAGGCTGTAGCAAAGCTGTGTGTACAAGGTGTCTGCAAGTGGTGAGAAGTGCGAAGTGTTCATAATGAGGGAAGAAAGTGAACTCCCCTGGAGTGAAAAGGTGGAGTGTAGAAAGTGTACTCAGGTGTCTGTAGGAAGTGAGCTTGTTAAAGATAATGAAGTTATAGGGCAGTTAAGCCTATATACATCTGGCCCACCATCTTAGCTTGGCATTATTCATGCCATAGTTTAGCTTGAGAAATTGGTCTTGGATGGGTGTAGATCACATGCTACTCCACTCATCGCTTCTAAGTGCCAGCAGTCCCTGAATACCCAGAGGGAGACAACACCTCCCCTGCGAGGAACTGGATAGAAAGGTAAAGCCAAACAAGCCTGAGACCTCTTGGCAGCTTGCTGTGCCTAAACGGCAAGCTGTGCAGTGTTTCTGAACACAAACCACAATGGGAGTTCGGCAGGGCAGGCTCACTCCCTCCCCTCCTCAAGGAAGCTCCTTTCTGTGGCAGCCAGGACTCCTAAACTGCAGCACAACATGTTGCACCCATCTGTATGTGAACGCTTTGGAATAGGCCATGTATGAAAATACCTTATCAGAGGCAGGTTTATAAATCTGCCAGCATGCTGGACAAGCACTCTAGGAGGCCCCATCTGGCTGTCAGACTTTGAAGGAGAAGATCATTTTACACTGAAGGGGAATTGTAGTCATGAAATATTCATGCAGTAGTCCTAATAAAATGTGGCAAGCAAGAATTTTTGGCAAGTGCTCATCTTTCAACAACCTTTGGCTATTTTCATGTCTGCAAGCCCAGCTTAGGGGGGAGAGAACATCTGATGACATGAAGCCTACGATTATTCTTCCCCAAACCTGGAGCTCTAATAGCAGCTGTTTTGCCTGGTGCTTATTCCAGGCTTTTTATAAGTACTCGCTGACCTTGCTGTGAGCGTGAAGGTGTTGATAACAGTGTCATGACAACGCTTTGTTTACCTGTATTTCCCTGGTCTTTTAGGCACACTATTTCTCCAGCCTTTACGGTTTTTCATTTTGAAACTGGTTTGCTACCAACACATAGAGTGTTACTAGTGTCATTGATGATGTGCTTCTCACCTCCAGATTCCCTATATAGAAACTAGCGCCAAGGACCCACCTCTAAATGTCGACAAAGCCTTCCATGATCTCGTAAGAGTAATAAGGTAAGCTGCAAACTCTTCATTTGCTCACTGCCTATGGATGGGGTGTGTAGGGAGTCCTGGCCCAGAGAGCCACGATCGGCCTTCTAGGGAGCAGGGACCAGGTTGTTTGGTTGGCAGTGAGAGATTTCTCGAATTTATGAAACTTTCTTGTTCTTTATCTGCACAGGGATGTTACTAGCGCTTAGGTATCCTTGCAGGACATCAGTACTCAGCAGGTTGAGAACTAACAATGACCACGATGAAAATATATTATACAATGAGCAGTGCAAAGCGTACTACAATGATCAGCTTTAAAAGGCTATCATTAAAAGTTCTAGGCCAGTAATTTGGGTTTTCTTAGCTTTGTCCTCTCAGGGTTTCTTGTTGCCAGAGACTAAAAATGACTAGCAAAGAATTCTACACAATTCTGATGTTGTAGGTGACTTCTAACATTTTCTGCTCACTAAATGGAAAAAATTAAGCTGCTTTGTATGAGAAACAGCATGACCTAATGGCTAAGCCACAGGTTTCCTCCTCAGACTGCAGAGGTTTGTTCCCAGTTTTGGCATGAGCTGCCTTCGCTTGATTTTGGCAAACGCCCACTCTCTGGGCGAACCCCTGCTCCGGCTGCTGGTGGGAAGGGACTGCCTTACAAAATCCCGGCTGCCCTGCAGGAAAAGAGCTGCACGCACATCTCAGCCTCTTGGCTGATAACCTCAAATCTCTCTGAGAAGATTTGTTTTTCTGGCACTAGTTGTCTGCCAGATTTTTCTGGGCCCTCATTTTTCATGTTTTGGGAGGGTGCTGAGCTGAAATTGTGCTCCTCCCCATCGTGCAGTCAAAATGCCTCACTCGGCAATTAAACCATGATGCATTTATTCACAGAGTATCTGTACTTGTGAATATCTTAGCACAGCCTCGAGTCAGCCTCTATCAAAAGCAGATGGTACTGCCCACTCTTCCCACATGTCTCAAAAGCAGGGGGCAGAAAGTCTTTGGAGAACTACAGAGATGAGCTGGAATTGTCCCAAGCTATTTCCTAACTGTTCTGTAACTCAGCATTAGCTCGGTAGATATTACTTTTGTGTTACAGCAAGTTCTTACCACCATCTATTCTACTGTGGGAGGTAAAAAACCCCATAGCCAAAATAAGATGGTGAGGCTCTATTTTCTTTTTCTACACAATGTGACTCCATACAGGCTGGAAGGAGTGTTGTAATGAGATATCACTAAATTCAAGCCCTGAAAATGCACTCCATAACCTCAAATACAGGTGACACACCTCAGGACCCTGAGCAGTTACTATGAAAATCATTGCCAGCCAGGTGAAACCCTCCATGGCACCAGAGATGTTCACAGGAGCTGGAACTTAGGTTAAGAGATGCTGCTCATTTGCCAATATGCAGCTTTGCTTAATCTTTGGACATTGCAAACTGTCCACAGCCACAGAATGCATCACCCACCACGTATTGCTTTTGTTTTTTAAAATGAGCTTTTCCATTAAAATGTAAACTTACAGCTCCCTAATAACGGTGTCATTCCTGGAGTGCTTTACCTATGTAGAGGCTCCTCAGAGCCCATGTGAGTTTGTTTGAGGGGTGAGGACACTAGTTCAGGATTGACACTGTTTGTACTCCTTGTACTTGGCCAATTCCCAGCATATTTAGCTTCATGCAAGAAACTGTTGTCTGGAAGTAATCCAGAAAGGAACGGAGTGATTGAATCCACCCAATAGATTTTTTTAAATTTTTTGAAACCCATTTTATGCTGCAGCAATGTGTACACAAGGACTGTCACGGCACAAATCCTGAGTGGGTGCAGGACGTGGTTGTATGGATCCCAAAACCAGTTCCAGAACCCTGTGAACAGCTTGTGGCTGCTTAGTGTTTCTCTGAATTTACTTTCAAGTATGTTTTAATTTCAACTATCTAGTTTTGAGCTTTAAAGTTTTGGTTTTCATGCCTCCAGCCTTCATACTTGCTGAAGAAAAAAAAGTATTAGTCAAAACTGAGGTTTTCAGGTGGTCGCAAGCATTTGGGAGCTGAGGCTGTTAGAAAAACACCAATGAAGGCCATAATGATTTGTCACCCAGCTATGTTTCATCCTGGTCTGGATAACCTGATCTAAACAGTTTAGTGCCTGGCATATTACATAGCAAAGAGGCTGGGTTTGAACTATTCAAATTCTCACGCTGGTTATTTAGACACCATTTGAAACTATGGAAGCTGCTGGTGTTCACATAGTTTATCTTGCAATGAAATCTAAGTTTACAGGCTGCCTGTCGGGTGGTTAAACTACAAAGCCTTCTTCTGTTGAATTTGCACCACCGGGCTAGCTGAGTGGCTGCTGCAAACAGGTATGGTTGCAAACAGACACTTAGGCAATCCCGCATCTTAATGAAAAGGGAGAAACCCTCAATGTAATATTTTAAAGCTTGTTTGAAACCCCCCTGACTGATGGAGGCTGCCACGGTGTGAGGCAGGAGCGCTCAGCTCTGTGTTTCTGGTGGCTGTGAACTTCAGACAGCCAGGGACACCTTTTTGGGCTCAGCTCACTCTCCATGCTCTGCTGCTCTTAACTTCCAGGGGAGGACAGAGCCCCATCAGCAGCAGACTAGTTTTTCATCACTATTTTTTAGCCCCCCTCCATAACCACGTCCAGAGCAGTGCAGCTGGCTGAGGGCAATGTCAGCTGAAAGCAAATCTTTCCGGGAGGGTTTATTTCTCTGTGCACTCTATATCTCTTTCATCCTCTTCCCTAATGAGCGTTAGCAGCAGTGTGATGGATGACGTTGCATTGCTTAGAGCATCCCTGTTTCCCAGAGCAGGCCCCTGGCAGGGAAGGAAGCAGCAGTTCACCCAGAGCAGCTGGAGGCACAGCGCCCTGGCAGGACCTGCATCCCGTCCCTGCCGTTAGACTTAATGTTTGCTTATGTCTTCTTTCCTCCTTCCTTAAAAATGCAGGCGGTTCCCGTGTTGGCTGTGTGGCATGAAAAGCCACGTGGTGGTGGAAGGGTATATGGAAATATATATGTAAATAGATGTATGCATATAAATATACATATAGCCAGTTCTGCTGGCTGCCCAGGGCTCTGGATGCTGATGGTTGACCTAGCCTTGCATCTCCCTGCTTACTTTCCTCTCTGTCTTGCAAAACAGGCAACAGATCCCAGAGAAAAGCCAGAAGAAGAAGAAAAAGACCAAATGGCGAGGGGACAGAGCCACGGGCTCCCACAAACTCCAGTGTGTGATTTTGTGACGGGATGGCCTGGGAGTGCCTTGGACGCTTCCCTCCTTCCCCCTTGACCCACCGCCAACCCAGGCGAGAAGCAGCAGCGCGATGCCCGAGTGGCCCCACTGCCCCCCCGGACTCCCCACAGGGGCTGGGGCTCAGAGGAGGCGGCTCGAGGGGACCCTCATGGAGGGGGGGCTGCGTGTCGAGGCCGGCATGGGAGCTGCGTGAATGCGAGACAGAAGGGATCAGCAGGACCTCATCTCTGGAACATCCCCAGCGCCTTCCAGGGGCCTTCATGATGTTTATTTTAAAATGAAAAAAAAAAAAAAAAGAAAGGGGAAGGGGGGAGGGTGGAGAAAAAGAAAAAAAAAGTGTTGTTTTTATCTGCAAACATTTCTCCTTGTGACCCATTTCTGAACAGCCATGAATAGCCCCCCTGTTTGGTACAGTCGTCTGTGTATGTGTGGGGGAAGGGAAAGGGCTTTTCTTTCTTGAGGGTTTTTTTTTTCTCTTCTCTTTCGTTGTTTGCTCAGCGAGTGCTGGGTTGCAAAGAAACACGGCCGGGGTTAGATTTTTTGCACTGAACTCTCTCTTAGGCGGCAGTGCCAAAACAAGACTTCATATGAAAGTGCATAGATTTGGAGGAAGAAAATGAATTCCAGCTGCTCTGGGTGCTCCAGACATTGTGTCAGACTCTGGAGGGCAGCCAGCTCACAGACCATAAACTCCAGCTTAGGAGAGGAGGTTTGGGCTTGGATTATATTTTTTTCCTTACCCTTTGTCCAGAGGTTTTGTTTCTGTTTTGTAATTTGGGGCATGTCAAAGTTAAGACATTTTGTTAACCTGGAAGTATTTAAATTAAAGTAATTTACAAATGGAAGGGTATGTCATCTTTAAATAGCGGGAGGAGAGGGAGAGAGGAAGTAAAACCTGAACTGAATTTGTTATCTGGGTGTTGAATTTCTCCCTCATAAATGTGTGCAAAGTGGTGTGATCTAAATCCCTCTTTATTATTCCTTAACCTTTCCCTGCAAAGCCGCTCTTGGGTAGACAAATTGTTTTGCTTCTCCCAGGCTCATCTCACACATACACAAAAAAAATCTGTTTATGGGCTTTGGCTCAATGTTTCTTCATTTCTTTTCCCTGCTTCGCTGAGAGTTGGTGACTTGAAAGGAAGAAGTGTTTTGAAAATGATTCAAGTGGGATGTGTCTCTTCATAAGCTTACTGTATCTAAAATGTCTCCCTGAAAACAGTGAAGACTAAATATCTTCATGCCTGATGAAAACGCAAGGCAAAAAAACCCCAGCCATTCAAACAGCCATCTGTGGCCCCAGGAATATGGTTGTGCGCATCCTGCAGGGGCCACATTTTCTTTCACACCTTTCCTAGCACTAAGAATTGCGCTAGCAAATTTTTCTTTCATTTAATGGATTGTCATCTGCTGGACTGAAGCCATTAGCTCCATTCACAGGGTCACCCAACCCATTTAAAAGTAACAATTTGCTTTTCATCAGCTTGAATAATATTCAAATATGCTTTATGGGCATGACTTAAAATATTGGCAGAGTATGAATGCCTGAGATTTATGGGCCTGAGTGCAGAAAATCCTGCTATTGGATATCGAAGACCTGTTCAAGAAGGTGGATCATCACAGATGTAGTTGTTCATGTTTGTCTTTGCAACCTATTTACCATTGAATTTTGTTTCTTGACTTCTTGCCAGACCACTTTTTAAAATGGAAGTTGAGTGCTGATTATTTTTCAGGTGAGTGAGGCTAATGAAAACGTTTTCCTCATTCATCCAGTCTTCATCGCAGCCAGAAGATGGCAAATGTCCGTGGCTGGCTCAGCAAGCTGCTTACTGTAATGTTGGCTCCACTGCCTCCGTCCCCTTTGTGTGATGACAGATGCTGGGGATGGATTAAGGAGGGGGATATTGGAAAGAAATATCTTTCATGGACTCTTTAACATTGGAAGTGGGCCATATGTTTCAGTAAAGTTGCAACACCCTGTGTCAGCCGAGAACTGGCTCTAGACCATCGTAGCGTTTCTCCCACTATATCGTTTCCTTGTTGGCTGAACTGTGGTGACCGAAACTAGCTGGGTCAAATCCTGGCTCTTGAGACTTGCCACTATCATCTGGGGGTGAAGAGGTCCCTGTAAGGCATCTCATTTGTCCTGCCTTGAAAACCTCTAGTAAATCAGAAGGTATCTGATATTTGCAACCAACCCAATTTGCTGTAACCCCCATTACAACTTTTCCTGCCAGAATCCCTGTCTAGCCTGACTACTGGCTTAATTTTTTTTTTTAATTACACACCACTAATGCTGCGGGATACACACACAAGAAGATGATGGCATTTTCAAGGAGCCCTGTTAATACCCCTTAGAGCCCTTCCACTTAAAAATAACCTGATTTCTGCTGAAACCCCTCATCCTTATTATTTTTAATCTAAACCCTTGGGAATACTTGCCTGAAAACAGCATGTGTGTATCTTGAGTCACATCTGCTGGGTACTCAGCACTGCATGTGAGAAATTAGCTGCTTTTTCTGAAGCTTCTTAATTGTTTCTTCAGCTTCTTTGGCAACTAACAGCTATTGCAGAATAACAGGGAGGATGGGAAAGGAGTAGATTAACAACCGAATATGGATAGTGGCAAATGGGGAAAGCACACCCATTTTCATCAACCTGATTATAGTAAGGAGTGTTTTCCAACAGGGATTGCATCTCTAGCAATTCTAGAGTATATAAAGCCTACTTGCATCTAACTCACCTTTTCATATTCAGGGCTTTTAGGAAATCAAGAGCATTTTCCCTGCTGTATGCAGCACATGGAGACCTGGGTTGTGAGACATCGGTTGGTGGTACTTACGCTCCAGAAAGCATCAACGGTGCTAGTGGGCAGCTTATTTTTTTCTTGTGGAGTACCCAGTGGATAGGGTCTTTTTTGCTGTGGTCAGAGACAATCTGGAGAAAGATACCTGTAAGGCTGCGCTTGGGGCTCATTTTCCATGGAGCTGATGGTCCAAGTGACCTAGCATCATTTTCAGCCCCTGGGTAAATCTGCATTCACTGGTCTCAGAGCAATCTAGTTCCTCTTCTACTAAAAAGGAATTTAGAAGGTAAAGCTGGCCATAGCTATCTTGCTTTCAATACATACTGTCAAACAAAATGAAAAGAGGGGTAAAACCTTGCAGATTTACTAATATTTGATAACCAAATGGCCTCTGTTTTTTCATTTTAGACACCAAATAATATTTGTAAAACAAACAAAAAAATAATAATCTTGAGCTGAGTAAATTTTGGCTTTGTAAAGGTGCAATCACTTCCCCAATCTGGGTTCTTATCCCAGCCGTACCAGTACCTTCAGGTAAATTGTGTTGCTGTTTCCTCCCTCAGCTCCTTCTGCCTGTGGAGCAGACACAGGCTTGTTTCCTAACTCTTTTTTGAGATATATGGCATTTATTGTACAAGCAAAGTCATTTGTCTCTCTGTCTGCCTTTGTCTCTTATTTAAGGAAAAGGGGGGGTGGAAAGGAAGACAAGGAAAAGTACCTGGCTGAAATAAACGCATTTTCCTCTGGCATGAGCAGAGGCTTTAATTGTCACTCTCTGCCTGCCAAATCTAAATAGAACAAAAGCCTGATAACATCAAAACCAAACAAATCCCACCTGTGCACGCCTGCAGGTGAAGGGCTACCTACAAACCTGCTTTCTTGGCTGTCTCAGCTAAGGCCAATGCTGTCAAAAGCAAAGCTGCTCAATGACAGCCTGGGTACATCTGAGTAAACCATGTTCAGATGATGGTGCTCAGCTGAAAATCGCTAGAGATGGTAAGCAAGACAAGCAAGAGCTTAATGAGGGCTGATATTGCTTGGTTTGGATCAGATGTTTCAGCTTAACATGAGGCCATGGCAGTATGGTGCTCTGTTCCTTAATCTGTCATAATTAATTTTGGCTGGCTCTTTAAAACCTACAGCTGTACTAGAATTTGTAAATTGGGATAGGCTGAGAGGTTTAGACATACATGATGTGTCTCATCTCAAGAGGAAATGAGCATTATTAGGCACGGAGAAGACAGCAATGTAATACTGGCTCAGACTTTTTGGTTTGGTTTTTTCATTTGTTACCATCTAAGGCCAGAACAGACTGCCCAGAGCCTCATTCAGCTCCAGTGATTTCAAGGGATGGTCACAAAATGCTGCTGAAATGCTTGGGAAGAAGGTGGTCCCCCGCAGGCTCTGCTAAGAGTAGAACAGAACGAGGAATACAGAATATGAGAGTTTTAAGAGACACAAGTTGGGGACTATTCTAAATGTCAGGGTTCAGGTATGTATTTACTAATGAAAGAAAGGGCTTGAGAGAAGTTTGGCATTAGAGAAATAGCCAAGCTCCCGTGACAACTGCCACATCAACCTGTGCACCTGAGACTGGGCAGAAAAGCCCTGTGTCTGGAAATCCAAGTTCTGTGGGTTGGGATTCTCTGGGCAATCTGCTCTGCTGTAGGTTGGGAACCTTTAGTGCACATACGAAGTACGGCATTACAGCTACACAGCAAACATTACAGTGAAAAGGAGATGAAAGATGTTGTCACACAAGGAGTGTTGCAGTTCTTGGTCACTACTCCCTGTGCTGGGAGCTCTGCTGGAGCCAGTGGTCACAAAAGCTCAATTTTGTGTCTTGCACATATCTACTTAATGCCATATGAGATGCCGCGGAGTGTCCAGGGCATTTGCCTGGGAGTTTCAGATGTAACACAAGACCTGTGGGAGAACTGTGCCCTTCTGGAGAAACAGCTAGCAGCCAGCTAAGATTCACCTGAGCATCTGAAATGACTCCAAATGCATATCTTCAGGCAGCTAATTGAGCAGTTAGTTGGTGGTTTGAGAGCCCTCTCCTATTTCATAGCAGTGCTCCGAGTAAAGTCTGTGGCTATTTCAAGTGTCTGTAGATATTTTGGCTCCTGTCCTGCAAAGTGAGCTCACCTGCTTTTTCGGGACTCACCAAGGCATCAAAACAAAGCCTGAATTTTTGCAAAATGTATTAATTGCATCTTGCAGCCTAAGCAACTTCGTAAGTATCACTTGCACAATTAGGCTGTAAATAATTCAATATTTAGCTATCGGGGATTCCATCGATATTAGGCAGGCTTTTTGTTTCTTTTTCTCTTGCATGCAAGGGAAATAAATATTTCATAGATGATCTCACAGACACAGTTTCTGAGATGACATGGGACTTGCTCGCAGCAGAACGGAGCAGGAAGATGACTCGGCTTGTGCTGAATCCCATGACAGGGAGAGACAAGGAATAGCAGCACAAAGGTATGTTCTGGTTTGTTGGGGTTTTTCCCCACTGCTATGGTGAATCACTGCTGCTTTCCTCCAGCTCCAAGAAGTGATGTGGAAGTGGCCAGCAGATCAGGCAGGCCAAGATGTTGGAAGGAGAAACACGTGGGAGTTGCATTGTTGCTCTGTGCAGTGCCAGAGGGAAGGGGACGGCAGAGGAAGGCTCATGCTCAGCTTGTGAGACCTGCCAGGTCGGGGAGCAGAGGGGTTAGCGCTTAGTTCATGACAGTTACGGGATGCCCAGCAGTGCTGAGTGCAGAGTAGAGACAGGCAAAATCCCCTAATCCTGGCAGGTTTGGGACAGCTTTTTTATTTCTTTTGAATTGAGGGTTCCCTTTGCCAAATCCTGGGGGACCAGCAATATCAAGCCAAGCCCAACAAGCAGTGTGACTTGCCACAAGTGTTACTACTTACCTGGTTTCTATCCCTCCTCCCAGGTCTCTATCCTGCAGACCAGGGTATGTACAACATAGTCTGAGAGCTCAGACTAGGCATGTGGTCAGGTCCAGGAGCCAAAGAGGAGGGACTCAGACAAAATCCTGGATTTGCTCAATAAGCGAGCAGGAGCAAGAGGAGGAGAAAGGAGCTTTGTGAATTGGGAGCCTGTTCTATAAAGCCAAATCCTCTGCAAATCTGGGTAAGAGACATTGTACAGTCTGTGATTAAGACAATCTCTGCTGAGAAGTCAGTTCAGCTGAACAAGTCACGAGCTGGTCCTTGGACTGCTGTGTGCAGAGGTGGTTATTGTGTGGCTTATGTGACAGCAGCTCCTCTCGACTAAAGTAGTCAAGCCTGACCAGCCCAAGACCCAGTCGGATATTTGGCATGCCTCTTTGCATCTCAATAGCCCACATCCCCTTAAAGCAGGAGCCCTGATGCTGGGAACCCCTTGAAAGGCTTGGGCACATGCTTAGGGGGCAGAGGTTTCTTTTCTGCACGCTCCATAATAAGAGCCATGTTTCAGTCCCTGGGATGCGAGCCGACAAAAAGCAGGAAATTCAAAGTGAAGGCTGATGCACTGGGCTCTCCTCACACAATTCTGGAGGTCGAACAAAGCACAATGCTGTGAGCTGGGGACAGGGTGCTGCTCGCCCTCCCTCCAGGAGCTTCCTGCCTTGCTTTGCCCTCGTCCTTCTCTCCAAACCTTCACAAGAGCTTGAGCTGGTTTCTTGCATTGAGTTTCCCACAGAGCTGGTCATGGAGTTTCATTCCCACGGTTTTTTAGCTTGGCTTGGTGAAGTCTTTTTGTCTCATCCAGCATCCTTTGGCCAGAAGGGTTATCTTGATGATGGGGGGGCACGTTTGGGCAGCCTCTGGCAGAAGGTGTTCCTGGGGAAGAAGATGTGCAGCAGGACGTGGGGAANCTCTATCAGTGATGGGCTGCCATGGGAGAACAAAGCCATGAGCACCAAGCATAAGCCGTGTGAGCCCACAGCTAGGCTGCTGTTTCTGGTTGCCAAGGGGCAGAGCTAATGCTTATCTTCAAAAATGACAGGTCCTTTGGCAACGTTGTCCTAAGGCAGCAACAAAGAAATGATGCTAATGCCAGTGCGGTTATTCTTCTTAGCATTCAGAAGACCTTCAGAACTGGAAGGAAGACCTTCTGTGATTCTAATCACAGAATCACAGAATCACAGAATTTAGGGGTTGGAAGGGACCTCAAAAGATCATCTATTCCAACCCCCCTGAATAATGTTAATGATGCTTGTGCTGAATTTACTGCTTCTGCTTCTTGGCAGAGTTAGCATCAGCCTGACCAATGCCACAGGGAGGAAGGCTGCCTATATGTTTCATATGTTCTATCACCAGCTAACGCCAAATTGAACTCGTTCAGCCCTAGCAACGCTCTCAGTAGAGTTTCCTCTTCCTGTGACCAATATGGGACTTACAGCATTGAAAAATCACTGGAGAGCTGGTTTGGCTACAGCACAGCATCTCTTACTGTCCAGGTGCCTCTCCTCTGCAACAGCTCTTTTCCCACAGGCTGTGTAACGGTGGGACAGAGCTGGTGCTCCTCCCTGGGCAGAAGCTGGTGCCTTGAATTTGATGGTGTGGGCTTGGGTTTGTGTTTACTGCAGCTTCAAGGACAGGGTCATATTCGTTGTCAAGCTGTATCACTAAGGAGGTCTTAGCTCAATTTGGGCAATTTGGCTGTTTCCCAGAAATGAATCCCCTGCAACAACCAGCAGTTTGTCTTTGTTTCCATGGGGTATCACGACTAGTCATTTTATATAAAGATTAGACCTGAGGAAAGTGTCTGGTGAGTGATGGCCTTACCTGCCATGTGGAATGGTCTTGTCCTAGAAGGCTGTCGGTCCCACCAGCCCCTTATGACAATGTCTAGCAGCAAATGCAGACAGGGTGGATGGCACAGGGTCCTTAAGGCACAGCCAGCTGTACGGTGTCTGGCATGACTGGGGAGGTCAATACACCCTTGGGACCCGTTCATGTGAGTGCAGGGTAGGTACTGCCAGGTGCTGAGCACCACTGGGAACTGGCTGGGGTTTTCAGTGAGGGCACGCTACATGTTTCCAGATCCATCCTGTCCCCTTCTCTTGCCTACCAGTGTAGAAAATGGGAGTAGCTGAGTGGTGGTGGTACGTCATAGGCTGGACTCGATGATCTAAGAGGTCTTTTCCAGCCTTAATTATTCTATGATTCTATGATTCTAACCCAAAGAACAAAAGAACAGCAGAAAAAGATTCTCTAACACCTTAGTCCTTCGTGTCCCTTCTCAGTGAAGGCTGGGAGTAAAACTGCCCCAAAAATAAGGGTGAAAAAACTGTTCAAGGGGAAGAGTCTAAGAAGGAAAGTAAGCAATCTGAATTTGTGTAAGTGGCAGATGGGTTTTTTTTATATTACTGTTATTGGCTATTCAAACACCCCAAGAAAGAAAAGAAGTGGAGGTGACAGCCTTAAATCAAGTCGAAGATTTCAAACAGGTCACAAACTTTGTCTAAATATGTTAATCTTCCAAAGACTCTTTAGCCTGTTAGACTTAAATAATCATGACCTAGTGCTTACTGAGTAACTAAAATCTTTTGAAAATTCACATTTATACTGCAGGAGATCATTGTAAAACAAAGGGCTGAAAAAAAATCCCATTTGGGTGTGAATATTTAATACGGCTCTTTGGAGAGCTTGTGCTGACATTAATTTGGGCAGATAATTAAATAAGTATTAAAACACACAATTATGCAGAGATAAAATTAGAACAGGAAAAAGCTTTAAGTCAAGCCAAAAGAGAATGGTTTATGAAGACCATTTGACCATGGCCTTTCAAACACAACTGGAACAAATCACAAGAGCTGCTACTTTATATTCAGGATTATAGATCAGCGGCAGCATCAGTAGTATCTGGTATGTAAATACAGGATGGATGTTGGGTTTGTTCCTCGGAGACCCACTTCAGAGCCTGTGAACATTAACTGGAGCCTTTCTGTTAAGTCGAACAGGCTTTGGATCAGGCTCCATCACCTTCTGATGAAGGAGTCCCACAATTCCTTTAATCAGCAGCTTGCAAGAGAAGCAGAAGTGAAACATATTGCAAAAGCCAAGCTCCAACGGGAGTTCTGTTCAATTATGTCTTAACCTTAAACTGTAGCTAATGTGTTTTTACCAGATGTCCTGATGAAATACTATTAGGAGCCAGTGCATTGCATTAATTAAAGTGAAATTTCATAATGAATTCTTTTTGCAAGGCAGCAGGGATGAATTGGTGACCTACATAACCTCCCTTCCCTCTGAAATAGCTTTCTGAACTAATGAAATTAATCCCCCTGGTTGTGGCAGGAGAGCGGAGGGAGCTGTGCTTTGCATCCCAGCTACACACTGTGACAGGAAAAAATCTGGGCACTTTCTGCAGAGCCTATGGTTTGCCTTTGATTGTGTCTAGCAACAAGAGGGAACTTTCAGAGGCAGGAGTACTCTCCATTAAGGGCACCTTGCATAACAGGAGGCTTCTGATAGCTCCATTAAAATTCTTGGACAGCATCCTAACAGAGAAGTCACGGGGATAAACTGGCTGACACCCTACCTTATAAACCGTCACAAACACATAGACAGTTAAAAGCACATTTGTTTGAGTGTAAGAAGCTTAGAGCATGTCATTAAAATATAATCCACAATGCACAACAAATATACACACAGCTGACACACTCAAACCCGTTTTTGCCAGTGCATTAGGAAAGAAGCAGGAGAGTGTTAGATAGCTTGTGTACGCAGGGAGAGCATGGGAAGAGGGGAGACCTCCGTTCCCAGGCATATGTTTTTAAAAGAGAAAATATGCTTACGAATTCTGATTGTGCCTGTGTTAGTACATTTTTATCCATGGTGGTTTGAGGTTAAAAGTGATTTATGATGTTCCTAAATCTCAGCAGTCTACGTTTCTCTAAGCCATCGCAGTGCAATCAAAACAGTGCCTGTACCCATGCTGGATTGTGCCAGCAAGTCCTAATTGCCTGAAAGATAATGGTGTCATTAAAGTCTCTTGCCTCTGTGAGCCTTGTGCTCCTCGACAGAAAAGATGCTTTTATTGTTGGTTTCAAAGGAGCCCTCAGTCACTGCTAAAGCACATTGTCCATTCAGAGGTCCTGGGAGGCTGTATTCTGTAGCTGCTTTATTCCTCTGCTTTTCCCTTCTTAGGCAGTGGAAGGGAGGGCAATGGAGAGAAATGCAGAAAAAATGTTGACTTTTCATCAAGCCAAAATATAAATCGGATATTATTCAGTTAGATGCCATAAGGGGAAGAAGTGGCTGAGACCTTGCACGGGTTAGGCTTCTAGCGACAGAAACGGAGAGTGCTTCTGTGAAAGGAGACAGACTCCACATAAAATGCCAGCTTCACCATAATTTTCAATTCAGTAATCATTTTGACAGAAAAGCTGTGGCCAACTTCCTTATTCATACAAAAGGCATGCGGCCGTGCAATTACACCTTAATTCATTGCCATCCTTCTTACTGGACAATTTCAATTAAGAAATGACCTCTCCCTAAACCACTCAATTCTGCTCCATAATTCATTCCTGTCTTCATCTGGTAACATCCTTCTAAAAGGCAGAAAGACACTTGTGCAGGTAAATCAATCACTTGACAGTCTATGGGTGTGAAGATTTTTTTAAACAGAAGTTTATTTTTCTTTACCTGCCCTCTGAACCTTGCTAGTTCTTGTGCTTGAAGAATCAGCTTTCTGTTCACTTCACACAGTGCCCTGCTCAGTCAAGGATCCTGTCTTCACTGAGGTTGGCAATACAAGACCACATAAAAATGGCAGTGACATGCAGAGGTAGCCTATTAACAAGTATTTTTTGCATTTTTGCCATACAAAACAGCCAAGATGTTCAGCCTCCCAGACCCCCTTGTGCACACCGGGCCCTGCCAGGGACTTGTTCTGACACCCAAACTCTGCAAAATGTGAGGTCAGATCTTAATCCAGTGTATTCAAAATAGACACTGGTTTTCTTGTTTTTATGAAGGACGAGAGCACAAATGGCAGCAAATCCATGAGCCTTGTGGCTTAACCCCATTTCAGACACAAAAAAGAAAGGCCTGCCTGACAGCCACAAGCTCTCTGGGAAGAGTCGGCTCTTCCTATGTTTCCCTAGCTATAATTTTACTCAGTCATGTGCTGTCATCCTCCAATCCTCCTCGAGTGTCACTTGAAAAAAAATAAATAAATCTGTTGTCAATTATAATGACAATACACTGAAGATGGCTTACAGCAGAGAATGACACTTACAGCAGCCGGCTGTGACAAATCTAGGTTGGGAAGAGAACATTGTGTGTGTCCTAGGGATTATAGCTTTTAAAATAAAAACCTTATTCTCACTCCCCAGGGCTTTTTAAAGAATTGCCACACACAACAACGCCTTAAAGGAAGCATCGGTGATTACCCCTCTGACTGCAGCTCACTCATTATTGACAAAATAAAAGAACAGCCAGCCCCCTGAAAACCCTAAGCCTACTTGAAAAGATCTACTAGTGCTAAGGATATAGTCCCCATTTTAAAGAAGTAGTAGTCACCAAAGGACTTTGGTGACTTTCAGAACTTTCGGAGAGGCAGAACATCTTCGCATGGTTAGCATTACTCAGAGGGATGATACACCCACCTCTGAGCCGTGTACCAGTTGCACTGCACACAGACTGATGGCAGTAGGTGCCAGTCAGATCCCAGTGTGAGTCAGACACCTGGATAAAGGGGAACCATTTTTTACACTGCTGGCAAGAGCTAGAACAAGGCCAGGAGCAGTGGGCTTGCTGGTACTACCCAGAGGGAAGTGGTTCTTGTTGGATCCATGAGGATATAGTCCAGTGAGGGTTACAAGTCTTGTGACTAGGGTGAGGGATGTCCTGTCTCATCCAGACATCTGCTTAAGCACACGAGCACTATGGCTTTTCCACAGTGTTTAACGGAGTGTTTGGCTTAGGTGTGCAAGTGAAGAGCCCAAACTACCATGGCTCCCTCTGCAGTTGCTGGATGAGATGGGCTCCTCTCCTGTGTAATATAGACTCTGCTGCACATCATGCTGCAGGAAAGCCTGCCTCTCTCCAGTGAATATACAAGGGCTTCTGGAGACCACAGTGCTAAATTAGACACCTCATTAAATGCCTCAATGTTGGGTTGTACAAATACTCACCACAGCACCAATTGTTAGTGGAGACCTCCATCTCCACTGCCCATCTTAACCACCCTTCCATACCTGTGCACTCACCCTAGACACTCTGGGTCTCTCCCAGTCCTTTACAGCCTGTACATGCAGCCCTAAGAACTCTTTTGAGCCCAAATGTCTGTTTTAAAGCATCCCAAACTGGATTGCTCAGAACAGCCTCCACACATATGGAAGAAGGCTAATGCATCCCAATGCCTTGGACTTGCTGTGCATGGGACACAGCGTCCCTCTGCGTTTGCCCAGCAGCCTGGCTGGAAGATAGCCAGATACCCACTAGCTCATTGCCTGCGTCGCTGTAGAGTTGGCAGGTCTGCACACTTCCTCGATGCCCACCCCGCATTCATCTTCTGTTGCTCCCGGTCTTGGCGGCTTCCAGGGTAAATCTGGGTCAACGTCTTTCTATAGGATTTCAGTTTCCTTCCTGCAGTGGCTGGCATAAGGGGATGTGCCAGGCCAGCACTGAAGGGCCATTGATTAATGAGGAAGGACAGGCAGGGAACTAAGGTTTTTGTTTTAACTCTGTGCACGAATACACAGCCCCACAGACAGGCATCCCCAGCAAATGTGAGTAAAAGCCTGAGTCTCTTGTAAGAAAATATCTTCTCCAAAAATTGCGCAGATCTATTTGAAGCAGTGGGAATTTCAGTGTTTGCTTCGTTACTGTGGCTAATAGCTACTCAGGCATTCATAATTTTAAGCTATTGCTCCTAATATATGCAACAAAGTAAGTTTAAACCGTACTGAGACCAATGCAACTCTGACTGTTGGGAAGTCCACAGATTAAAAAAAAGTCTCAGTCCTATTTCAGTAAATGTCCAGAAGGATCAGTATGAGTAAAAGCTCTTGTTAGTTCTCTCATACTTTGCTTTTAGTAATTGGTTGATATTTTAGGGATGGAATAATCAGTGGAAGTTGCTTTCTGTAGCATGTGCTGCTAAGCCACTCCCCCCTCCCTTATTTTTTCTTTCAGAAGATCCGTTTGAAATTAGACATAGCTTCTGGAATCAACCCAGACACTGCTTTTCAAGCCAGAAGCTTTTGCATAAGCATCATCAATCATGCCACTGGCCTTATTGCTACTGTATATTCACTTTCTACCTGGTTTGAATTCCTAATTGGCCCCTGCTGTGCAACTTAAAGTGCCGAAGAAAGTGGTAGAAGGGAGGTGGGGGAGAGTATGACATCCCCAGCTGGGATCGGGAGGGTTTCTGGCAAATTATATTGATAAAATCCATTTCCTGGTGAAAATAGACAAGAAGCAGTTGGTAACAGGGTGAGTAAGAGTTGGATGCAACGGGGTATGATGTACGAAAATATGTACAACTGGCTCGATTATCATCAGAGCAGTTGGCCTGGCACCTGCTTTTATCATGTGTTTCAGGCACGTGTACTGTAATGCAAGCACGCAACAAGTCATGTGGACAGGAGTGGAGCAGATAATTCCAGAGACTAGGCTGTTTTTCTGATTTAAGTACAGCAAAAGCTCTGAAAAAAATGCAGGTGATTTTCCGTGCGGTCTATAGTAGGATTTCTCTTTCCTTGCCTAGGAAATTACTGATGCTCCGCCTGTCTTCTAACTCTCATTTATAGCCAACTTTTTACAATAATCCATGTTACAATAGGTTTTCTCAACCTTCCTGAAGTGATGTTAAATGGGTGGGAGGACCCCCATGGGTTGGTGACCCAGGGGACAGGGAAGGGTCTGGGCTGTGCCAGGGAAAGGGCATTCCCCTCTATGTAGTGAGGATGGGTCACATCCCTGCACAGCTTAAAGTACAGCTAACAAAAAGCAGCTCTGGGCTACCTCTCCATCTAAGGTGCAGAGAGAGCATGAATGGGAGCTCAAGTCACATAGAGTACATTTATTTCATTGCCTTGCATCTCCTACTGTCCCCCACCCTATTCCCATTAAGCACTCACACTTGCTGCTGAAAGCCAGGGCAGCTGTACTCATCTATCAAAGCTTGTCAGCTTGAGAGCAGAGGCTCTTCCCATTAATTAAGCAAATGTAATGTGATTAGCTAAGGCTGTAAATGTTTTTAGGCCCACTTAGCTGCAAAACACCGAGCATCACAGCTTCTTGTTTTCAGGCACTTGTGCTATCTGAGATGCTACTCTGGGGCTGAGATTTTTGTGTCTAAATTTCTGTGTGTGAGAGAAAATAGGGAGATGTAATAGAAAGAACTAGGCATGGGTCATATCTTGTAGTTCATAAACTTCTGTTTGAATTATAGAGTCTGAAGAAGAAATTAATTTCTACACTTTTAGAAGATGTTTTGCCTACATCTTTTCCAAACGGATGTATCAAGAACTGCTGGAAGCTGAAATTTTGGTAAGAATCTGTACCTCATTTAAGATTTCTATGTGCTTTGATGAAAAGTATGTATTACTTAAGAGTTAAGGATCTAAACCTGGAGCGCTTTAGGCTGTCAATCTGAAAGCAAATGGAACAGTCATTGAGAAGTTGCACATAGAAGAAGAAAATTTTTGAACTCAATTTGAGTGGTATATTGTCCTACTTAAGTCCACCTAAGGACTTAAACTTCAAGCGGGATGGAGGTGCCTAAATATCATACTGTGATGCTGAAAAAACCCTATTCAGCTTTTGATGGACTTTTAGTGTGTATAATCCCCAAAGGCACCTCCCTGCTTAAAGCTCCCCAGATGTTTACAGTTGTGCTCAGCACGTCACATGCATCTATAGCTCTTTGGGACCCAGAAATTTAGCATTCTTCTCCCTGAATCTCTGCAGTGGCTCAGCCTGGTAGGCATGAACTAACAATACCTTAGACAAAACAGTTGTGCCCACACAGGCAGCTTAGGCTGCTCTTGAGCTCCTAAAAGGACTTCCCAGCAGCTTGCATCCACACATGGTTGGCAGCAAGTTAAGCCCAGTGTCCGGATTTCTCAGCCTCTGTAGGTTCTGTGCCAGCACTCAAGATCAAAGTCTTGGCACATCACATACCTTCATGTGGATGTGAAAAATAGCCAGGACTCAAATCATGAGAGTCATTTCCTGAAGCCAAATTAATTTAAATGAACCATTTTACCAAGCCTTGACATCCTTTGTGCAATCTCTTAGATGACCCAAATTCCTAACTTCGTTTCCAGAAATCTGCTGGGGCTTTTTCTCCATGAGAAAGGAAGTTACCCTCACAGCAGGCAAAGCAAGAGTAGGGGTGTATGATTGGTAAGCTCCTCTTCTGCAAGGCAGAAAGCTTTAGGGAGCGTGGGGTAAGAAAGTGCTCTCTGCAATCCCTATCTCACTGCTCTCACAAATGTCCTGGGGAACACAGGGAAGCAAATGCTACCTGAAAGCACTTTAATTCCCCCTCTGAAATGGGACAGCACTGCACATAGCTGCTGCTCTCTGCAGGCAGAAGGAAAGGGCCAACAGACAGCATGTGGGAGGAGGTTCAGCAGTAGCATCTCACAGTCTGATGATTTCTGAGGACTGGGTACTCTGACTGCTCCAACCTCTTCCCAGGGCGCTCTTCTTACTGCTGAGGTAGAAGTGGAAGGGGGAAAAGGGCTGTTGCTACAATTATCATCTCATCTGTATGAATGTGTGATTAGATGTGAGGTTTGGCCCTTAAGGGAAGCCTGTGGTACTTGAGACCAAGACTGGGGCTCAAACCAAATCATAGCTGGACCTGGCTGTACAAGTGGAGCCACAAACATGCCTGGGCCCTTCTTTTATAAAGTATCCAGCTGTAGCTGCTGGAAGGGAAGCAGCAGTGCCACATTGTGTGTAGCTTCCTAGTGCTGGGATCAACGGGAAGCCAAGGGTTAATTCACCCATTGGCTGAAGGAGATTCAAAGGCCTCTCTAGTCAAGACAGTACCTCACCACAGGCTTGGGTGAGTTTTTGAGTGGAGAACTTCCCTGTCTCCTGAACTAAAAGCAGAGAAAAGAGCTGTCAGACCTAGAAGAAGCACTCGAAGAATAGGATGCAAAGTTGGAGCTTTATGTTTTAGGCCCTCATCAGGCTGTTAGCATATTGGAGAGTAGAGAGATCTATGGCAACACTGCAGCAACTCTTAGCAATTGCTGCAGATGTTTCAAACCCACCTAAGGGGCACAGGTTATCTTCTTTTATATAGTTAGTTCCAAGCCGTCAAAGGCGATTCCAATGACTGTAAGCAGGAGCCTGTGACTTACTAGCTTTCAAGGAAGAACACATCATCAGACTGATTTCTGAGGGCATGTCAGCACTGGGAGAGACATAGGGAACCCTAAGTGACATTTTAACAAGCTTTTAGATACCCACGTCTAGTGAAAACCACAGGACACTAATGCATGGGGTATTGTGAAACTCTCCTAGGTATCTCTCTGCTTCTTAAGGGAAGATCCTCTGTAATATTTCAATGTCTTTTTAAATCAATGTTGGTTAGATGGCTGAATCGTTCAGGAAATCTGGCCTCCACTATTCTCAGGAATGGGAATTTTTCCCTATGATTTATACAACTGAGGTGTAGCCTCCATGAATAATAGTGTAAACCTAAATATTTTACTCAGAGAACCCAAAGAGCCTTTTTCATACTTCAGTTTGACACCGGCATTCAGTTAATTTTGACGTAACATCTCCTTAAAAAAACTCATACTTGTATTTACCAACACAGTCACTGAAGAGCCATTTATAAATGGTATATATAGTTGCAATTCAGCATGTACTGTGAGTATTTCATTGGGTTAGTCCTGACATCACAAGCTCACATTACTGAAAACAGGGATGTGGGTAAATCACAGAGGACACTGCACTCATTATATAGCTAACAGTGATTAAGTAGTCTCAGTGTTCAGAAGAAAGATAAGGGCCAAAAAGAATAGGTCCCTCAATAACATCAGGTAATTCTTATATATGGTCCTTCATGACACAGGTATAAATCACAATAAAACCCATCTGCAGATCTAAGGGGTGAAATCATAAATCCTGCTTTATAAATGAGACCTGCACATCTGATAGTGTACATTGCTCCAGATTTATGGCAGCTGTAAATGATGTACTAAGGTTCACAAACCCATTTGCACTCTCTGGCTGGGAAGAAGGGAAGTGAGAATTTTCCAGGGAGGAGAATGTATTTAATGTATTTCAAGATGTACTCAGAAATGAGAGAGATCGTCTATGCAAGTGAGAAACTGATACTTTATGCAGACTTGTATCTTGACTTTACACTTGTGACTCTCTCCTCTGGCCACAGTTTCCATAAATTCATGGCACTGTGTTAGCTAGGCCTTCTCTTTTGCTTTCAGGACTGATGGGGTAAATGCAGCAAATGGGGCCGAATGTCCAGCTTTGGTTGATTGCTGGAGCACACTGGGCTCTCTCCCAGGCTGCAGATTTGCATGACAGCTTCTCCTGTCAGCAGCAGGTGAAACCCAAGTGTTCATGCAAGCAAGTGCAGGGCTGGATGATCCAGCATCTTGCCTGGGTTGTGGCCCGTCTCTGGATTAAGCTGCGCATCTCCTCCTCTGGACATTGGAGGGTGCATCTCCCCAGGGACAGACTCACCCTCCTCTGTCCACAGAGCCGTCTTGTGTTTGTAACTCCTGTGCCCTGCTCAAGGCCACTCACCATCACATTTACAATGTGAAGAATCTCCCAAGGGCTGCTCTCACCACACCAGGTCTGGGATTTTAGCTCACCTGACCCCTTGTGTTGCTGTAGTTCTCTCGTGACTGCATTTTGGCTGTGCATGTATTTGTCTTCTCTGTTGTCAGCATGAGACAGATTATTTCCCTGGTGCTCTTCAGTGGTTTGACAATGCTAAACACAGGGTAGAGGCTGACTTGGCACATTTTCAGATATGTGGCCTATTCTTATTTGGACCCACTCTCCTTCACACTGACTCCTCTGCAGGGACTAATGAGGAGTAACATCTGTGCCTCTGCTTGCCTCACACACACTGCTTAAGCCTCAGCCAGTTAAACCGAGGCATTATCTAAAATGCATGACACTTTATTTAATTTTGTGTTCATTGTTGGGATTGAGACCTTGGAAACATCCTGAGTTTCTTAAAACATTTACATTTCGTGTTCATTAGGACGTTATCCCAACAGCACTCTCAGACTTTGGCTTCAGACAGCCAGAGGAAGGTGGCTGTCTCCACACAGGCTTTCACTGCAAAGTCTTCCCTATCCTTCATTTCTTGCAACTTTACAGTGATCTTCTAGTACACTTTGCAGCTGAGGTTAGCATAATCCAGCAGCGCTAGTTTCTCTCTCTGGTTCGATATTACTGCTATGCCTAATTCACATATCTATATAATTGAGTCCAGCAGTTTCGTTTCTTTCAAAGCAGTGGGAGCTCCCAGGCGTGAGCTCTCTGTATTTCAAATATCATCTCTGTAAAGTTCAATGCCTCCTGAACAATCAGATGTGTTGCTGTGTTTTCCAGAAAATGCCTCAGGGAGTGCATGTAAGTGAAATGTCAGTCTGAGGAAGAAGCGTCTCCCAAAGGGTGAACACAGCATGTACAAATATGGACTTTGCTTCTATAGGGGCACCTCCCAGACATTTAATGTTGCATTTAAAGCTGTTTTCTATCTGTCAGCTCCCCTGAAATATTTCTTTCAAAGCTAGTAAAAAACCCCTTTCTTTTATTACGGGTTTCTTTATTATTTTCAGGTATACATAAAGATAGCATTCCAGTTTTTTAACAGCTCCCTAAAATGACTGTGTCTGCGCAGTATCTCTGCCTGATTTTCTGTCTGCTCTTGGTAATCTGAATTTCTTGGCCATATAAACATAGTAGACAGACAGATGGAGGCCTCCAAGAGAAAAAGATTCCATAAACTCAATGCAGAACTCTGTGTGGCTGGAGAGAAGAGAGAATTATTCATGCCTCTACTGGGGGAAAGCAAGGGCCATCTCTTGGGCTTGGTGGTTGCTGGCTGCCAGTTAGCCCTATGTAGCTTCAGATTAGTTGCATCCCACGTGAGCGTTTGATCTGCCAAGAGGCGAGAAAGATGATGGAGGGCAGGGAGGCAGATGGAAAGTTGTCTTGGAGGCCACATCAGCAGAAATTGTAGAGAGGGGGGTAGGAGCTGGATGTGCTCTTCAGGATGTCCCAGGGAACAGCAACAAGGAGATAGATTATTGCAGTGGAACAGTGCAGGGGGCATGGACCAGGAATCTCCAGTGGGTTTGCTACTCACAGGAAATTTGTTTCAGTTGCAGTGCACCTTTGCTTCCATTCCTTCTTTAGTCTCTGTACCTGGGTTCAAAGCCCAAAAGTTAGCAATGTCCCAGCTTTTAGGCGAACTGTTTCTGTGACCCTGTCTGTGGCTCCTGGGAGGAATTCCTGAGAACTATTCATGCTCCTCTTCCCTGCTGTGGGTACCCAGTTGGCACCTGAAAACCTTTGTAAAAAATGATGGTAGGATTGTGCTCTTGTTTGGATTTTTTTTTTTTTTCAATTGGAAGGTTTATAACACATTTGTCTCCTTTTCACACTCCTGTATCTCACTTCAGCCTTTCCATAGTGTCCCTAGATTGCCCCTTTGCCCAAGTCAGCTGAAAACCATAAGAATTGTCAAGCAATTCAGAACCAGTTACTGTTACAAATAAAGCTGTTCTGTGACTGCTTTATTCATTAGTTGTATTGGTATTTACAGCTAACAGGGACAGAACACCACAGGGTCTAAACCAGTTGTCTTCCATATTTCCAGAGTTTAAAACATAGGAGGGCTATTAACTGCCTCTTTGTTCCACTTAGACGATTGTCTCATTTTATTTTATTAGCAAGTACTCCAAACAGCTTGCTGAGGGCCAGCAGTTGTGGCCAGGGTTTGCCTTGCTGCTTGAGCTCTTGCCAATCAACCCCCTGCAAAGCAAACCTTTGCCCAACATAACAACCAGCCACTGCTTGCTGTGGTGTCCCTGAAAGGTCCCAATCTTGGTAATAACCTTAATGCTTTCAAGAGAACATTTTATAGACTAGTTTTACCCATAGTTCCTCAGCTGGAATACTGGTTAAGAGCAGCAGGGCTGGTACAAATGCCCTGCTGGAAGGGGCAGCTAGCACAGTGGGGTGACTCTTTGATGAGCAGAGTGTCGCTAAAATTTCTAGTAGGTTCTTGTCATAATTCCTAAGAGGTAAAGGAGGAAGGACATGTGTCCTGTGGATTAGGAAAAGCGAGGAGGAAGAAGAGGGGCTTTGCAACTAGCTGAAACGGCAGGGATGAAGGGCAGGTCGTGGCTGCACACCTGAGAGCAGCACTGCTCTAAGTCACGGCCAGGGACTGTTTGTTTCAGTTGCAGTTCAAAGTTGGCTGAGGGAAGCTGCAGGCAAAACTTTTGTTTAGATGCTGGCGCAAGGTTTGCCTGGACTGGAGTTGAGAAAAGAGCTGGCTAGGGAAGCTGAGCAGCCTTTACTCCTCTGGTGGGCCACCACCTATGGCTGACAGGCATCACCCGTGCTCTTTAACACTATAAAGCAATGAGAAGGTGAGCTCTGTGGTCCCAAGGGGATTGTTATGCCCCATGGACATTCATCTGAACTCTTCTTGGTAGAAACCAAAAGGATATCACATGTTGTGCATTAAGGGCTTCTTATTGAAACTTGAAGAACAGTGTTTCCTGCTCATCCCCCTTGGCCCCACATCCCTGCCCACCACTGCACCCTCAGTGCTGTGAGGATAACTCAGCTTGGCACCTCAGAACTTTTTCATGTGAATGTTAAGCCCACGGTTTAGGTCTTACTTATCCACCAACCTCTCCATCTATCTGTGCACAGTTTGCTGGTGGGAGGTGCTGCTCATCCCCCCCAGCCAGGAAAGGGCAGTTGAATGTGGAATACATTACAGTTTCAGACTATAATTGCTTTTCAAAGTGCACATTTAACAACTGCAAACCCACTTCAAAGAGAAGTAGTACCTTCCAACCACCTCCTCCGTAGCATCTGACAGCTTGCTTGCACTGCTAATTTCCCTGCAGATTCGTTCCACAGCTTTATAGATGTGTTGAGCATCTTAACCCTCCTAGATTTCCAGTGTCTCCCAATCTTCAGCTCTCCGCTGCCTGAAACATGGCCTGACGTGTTGGTTCGCTCCCCTTGCCTGCTTTGACGGATCTGATCAGCTTGTCCCTGATGGTTTGGGTACAGTGGTTCTTCCTGATATTATGAGCTGGCCAGTATGGGAGCACTGGACCTGACAGCTGTAGGCACTGTCTGTGATGGAATAAACAAAGACTCTTCTGTTTTGGAGGCTGCCAGGCTGTCAATCTTCAGGCAGGGAAAGGATCACTCACTGTTTCCTTGCCCTCCTGCTCCTTAAATGAATACAATGCTCCATTCTAAATGCGGAAAACTCTCCTTCCCCAGCTACAATTGAGCATCTGGGACCTTAAAACAGACTCCCCCAGTAAATAAAAAGAAGCAGCTTGGTTAGTTTTATGGCAGCAAAAACTGGGTTAATCTCTAAAACTGCTTCTTATGCTGTTATGGTTCAGATAAATGGGTTTAGCACAGCAAGCAGCCACAGGGCACGCATTAGTGGCTCCTTCTGCAGCAGAGTGGAGAGTCTGCTCAGCAGATCACCCCTCGGAGGCACCAGCCTGCTGCCTGTGAAGTTGGTGGTAGACTTCCCGCTTACTTCAGTGGAGCTGAGATTGTGCTGTAAATAAATATATCTGCTTCCAAAGGGTACACGAGACAGATCAAACACGAGTGAGCTTCTCTTGCATCTAGTAAGATCTTTTCCTCTATTTTCTCTATGGATTTCTACAGCATTAAAGTTTTATTAAAAAGAGTGATTTAAAAATTGCATTTACCTAGAGCTTCTGACCATACAGCGGTATTGCCACTTAGAAAGACTGCGTAGTCTCAGCTCCTCTTGACAATAAACCTACTTTGTGCTTCAGTTCTGGCATGCATAGAACCTGGGTGCAGCAATATCCACTCTGGCTCCACCTATGATGCCCTAGATCAAAAGCATCAGCAGATGGAAGCCAGCACCAGCTGGTTGTTTTGCACTCTAGAGCCACAGGTAATTTAGAATAATTTTGTTAGTCTGGATGCAGGACTTAGACCATGTTAAATGGTCAGGTGTAGCCTGGGTTTGTTCACACAGCAGTTGCAACAGTAAAAAGGTCTGACAGCCATGGGGAATGTGAAGAAGTCACGGAGGAAAATTAGTATCATCTTCCAGGCAGGAGGGAAAAATACAAAAAAGGATTGGTGTAATCATTGGAGTGTGGAGTTTGGCTAAAACTTTGGGGGCAATCTTTGAAATATAGAAGATTATGAGCTTTTTTGATTCCCAGCTTACTGCTGGTACTAGGTAAAGGTGTCAGTTTGGTGAGTTGGTAAATAGCTGATAACTAAATGTTTGGCTTCTGTTGTGTTATGTTATTTATCCATTGCTCTGGCAAACTCTCACCTAAAACAACTAAGATGCATGAAATTGTTAAATTGTGATTCTCATCTCTTGTCAGTTCACTGATTAGCCAGCCACCAGCAGCCTCTTTCCTACAGCACACTGCTGGTTTCCCAACCAGTCCTGCCTCTGTTTAACCTTGGAGATCTCACCAAACTTGGAGAAGCAGCTGTAACACAGTCACACTGTCCTCCCCGTCACAGAAAGCAATAAATGAGATCTCTACTTTCAATTAACTGTCGCAAAGAAGCAGTTCCATGTGCATTAGAAAGAGAAGCCATTTGGTGTGTTTTTTTCACTTCAGCCAAAATGTTCACGCAAGCTGCAACCCACAGCTCTGCTCCCGAGTCCTGCGCAGCTCTTCCCCCATGCCCTCCTTTTACAGTACTGGAGCAGGGAGATGTTGCGTAAATCCACTGTCAGAGCAGCTCCATGGGTTGGTGGGAACTGACAGATGGTTGCTGTGAAGTATTTCCAAAAGAGGGAAAAAACAAGAGCTTCCCAATCAACTGCGAGTCCCTTGTTACAGCTGCATTGGGAAGGTAAAATGCTTGAAGGAGCCAGGGGAAGCAAATGAAGCAAAGAGCAGGGTTAGGTTAAAATAGACACTGAGATCTGAAATCAGAGTCCTTGATGCAAATTTGTGTGTAATCTAAGTTTCTTTCTCTTCCTCAATTGCTGAGCTGTTGCCCATTTTACAAGGTGAGCAGACCCAAGCCAATACAAAGCAGAAAACCCTTGGGAGTTTTTCTAGGAATCAATGTTTGTGTTTCAGCCACGACATGTGGATTTCTTATTTCTTCATTTACTGTTTGGTTGATAGAAGGCAGCACATGGTAGCAGCTGGTACAGGAAATGAGGCAGCCTCATCTCTGTGCTTGAACTTCTCACTGCTTAATTGCATGAACACCAGTGACACTGTGAGACACCTCAGGTGTCACAGGGACTCTTGCCCAGGTGGCCTTGGGACAGCCTCACACTGATAACAGCTTTTAGAAATGCAAGTGAAAGGAAAAAAAGCTGCAGGCTCCAGGGCAGAGGGGACCTGTAACAAACCTGGTGCCTCCACACCTTCCCCAGTCTTGCACACAAAATGGAAATCACGGAGTTGAGGCAGGCTGTGGTAATTGTGATGTCCCCCTAAAGCAGCATGATCAAACCCTTGCTAGAAGTTGGGAAATAAATATAGAGTCAGGGCTAGTAGCACCAATCTGCTCTCTCTATAGGAAGCACTTTCATTCCCTGATATATGTGTATTCCCTCTAACAGGCTATGTATACTGTGTCAAGAAAATGCCTCCACACAGGTTTCCCATCAAATGCTTGGTACACCAACCCCTTCCCTCCTACCTCCATCATACTATAGGTAAATCACCCCATATTCACTGGATGCAGGGAGTGCAGAGCAGAGGAAGAGTGTGAGGCTCCACCGTTCCTGCTCCAACCAGTTCTTCCTCCATGTGATCATCCTCTGATGCTCCCCAGCTCTTTCACACTGTCGGGTCAATACCCTGACATCTGAGCTTGCCCGCTTTCTTGTAACATCTTTCATGTACAACAACACACTACATTATGGATTCTTCCAGGAATACACCCTTTGCTGGAGCACGATTTTTAGAGAATACAAGGCAGTCCAGCTGAGGACTGGTGTGCTACACCCACATCCAGGCCAAGCATCCAGAGAGCAGCTCTTGCTGGAATCAATACTGTCTTTAATCATGGCACCAGATGGCAAGCTCTTCAGAGAAAGGGATAGGTTCTGGCCCCAGTTCCTCGTTGTCTCCTATTTTGGGGCAAGCAAATGGGTGTAGCTCAGGCTATTGCACGATGTTCATTTTGTCCTGGTAACGCATTTATAGCAGTTGCTACTCTGCTCACAGAGAGCAAACTGTGCACAAAAGTGCTACATGAGGGACAAAGTGTGTGTGTGGTGGGGTGGTGGGTCAGCTTTGGGCTTTGAAATCCTCTAGCACAGCTGCAATCTCACCTGCTGGTGACCTGCATGTGATGGTCCCGATCTGGGTTATCAGGGCAGGTTGGGGCCACAGGGGAACATGGCGCCAGCTCTCGTATGCAGAGGCTGCTGAGCGCTCAGCGGCTGACCTGGCTGCAGGTAAATAGGAGTCTGGGGGAGCATCTGTCAGAGCCTCTGGGCTCTGAGGTGGGAGTAATAGTATTGCTGCTCTTAATTAGGGTTGGTATCACTGCTTCGTGGTGAGCATCCTTACTGCATCCACACTGCTGCTGCTTTCACCATCTCTTGCATGCTCTTGCTTTTCAGTGTATTTATTCATTTCTCTCCATTTCCATAGTGTTATTACACTGAATATATTCCAAAGCTCACAGTAAATCCCTCCCTGTCTTCAAGGCTCCCCCGGTGCTGATCTTCCCAGCACTTTCCCTGGCCTCGGGTTAACCCCTGCGCTGCCCAAATCTCTAGACCACTGTTGAAGAAGATGCTTTAAAGATTACATGTCCCTATTGAGTGCTTTGCCTTCCAATACCTCAACCAATTTGAAGTGGAAATGGAGCTATTATAGCCCCCCAAAAAGGAATTTTAGCAGGTTTAGTTTTGTGGTTTGGTTTTGTTTTTGCTTTGGTTTGTTTTTTGGGGTGTTTTGGGTTGGGTTTTTTTTTTTTTGAAGGAGTAGATATCAAAACATCATGCCTTTCTAGTCCTGGGAGATACAGAGATGTCACAACAATTTGGGAACAGCATTATGCAACAGACAAAATTTGTTCTAGCTTCTCTTTCCCATTTTTAAATGATACTAAATAGCATTTTCTCTCTCTCCATGGTGTACATCTGGCTAATTTGTATCTCATTGTAAATCAAAAGCATTTCCAGTAATCTCAGTGAAGACTGACTCCGTGGAGAGTTAGGATTTCGGTCAGGTAATCAGGGCATGAAAAACAGTACGGGTATGAGGCTACAAAATTTCTCTCCAATATTTTAATGATAACCTCTCTGTAAAGGTGTTCAGGTAGTAGCAAAACCTGCTTAATAATTAACTAAACCCAATATCCCTCCCCTACGTAAAGGCTGTGTTGATACCCAAATTAAACAACCAAAAGTCACTCTTAGATTTGCTACCTTGTTACACTGATATTTGTGCTGATAAAAACATGTTCTATTTCAACACATTTTTATCATGCTCCTTATCAGCAGGAGTTTAATGGTATTTTCTGATAATTAACAATATAAAACAACGGACTGCTCACTTTTTAGCCATGTTCCCTTTTGAAAACACGGTTATGCAAGAGCACAGTCTGTTCCCCACACCCTGGTCCCATCATTTTCAGCTGTATCACCCAAACTGAATCAATTGACAAGGTGAGGAAAATGTATTGAGTGCCCACAGATTTAACGAAATGAGTGGACAAGATAAATGCTCTTAAGGCCCTCATGTTGCAGCACAGGGTGGAAGGGAGGATGGGGTGGAGACGACCTTTCCTAAACCTGGGAGAGCCTGTGTTGACGTTCTGCCTTTATAGGAACCCATAGGAACAGCATGTCTGTGGTTTCATCACTTGAGCTTTGACATCTTTGTGCATGGCTTTCTTCCCATTTTGCTTAACTTATTCGTTGAGAAGGCATCCTCCCGATGCGGGCTATAATCTCCCTTATTTCCATAGATCACCAATGAGACTATAGGCAAATCCGTTCCTCTGGGTCTCTGTTCTCCCATTTTCCTCTCCTTTCAGAGCAGCAGTAACAGCCCCTTCCTCCCTTTCCTGCCCCATGGCTGTGAGGACCATAAACACAGTGAATGTTCTGAGTAACCGTCATCTACTGCCTCTCTTGCCTTCAATCCCAAATACATTTCTATGCTTACAGCAGAAATGCCCAAATATTCTTTCACTGCAAGTCCCTTCTTACAGTATCTAACAGTGCCTGAATTAGCATGCACATCCTTACACAGATCACGTTGTCCAAGCAGGTACATGCATATGCTATGGGCCTTTTGGGACCTATCCTTTACAGAGCAAGTGCATTTTACATGATGCTTATACATGTCAGCATTTCACGCTTCCTTCTCCTTCCTTGCATTAGTTAGCTTGGTTAGTAATTCACCATTGCTTTGACATCTGGCAGTACAATCAAAGCAGAATCTCACTTTCCAAGGCTGCAAGGCAAGCAAATCTGTGTTTCCTTACAGCTTTGTCACCTCATCCTGTTTCACAGCAGAAAGTTCATAGCTGCCCCTATGACAAGGCTCTTCTGCTACTAGGGGAATGGTTCCATGCTGGGATTGCTCCAGCAGCACAAGAGGTTTGTATGAGTTCAAGCCCCCACCTACGGAAGCTCCACCTCTTCAGATGTGCTAACTTAATTTTTTCTGTAGTTACACCTGCAAACTTCTTTGAAGTGGATTTATTGAGGAAACAGTAATGTAGCACATCACACAGACTCAATTACTCTTGCTGAACATGTAAGTGTACCTCTTATGCTATGCTATAAAATAAGAAAAAAGAAATCATATGTGATGTATCGTTTTGTATTTTTTTGGATGGAAGATGGGCTGATCCAGATGCTACTAAATTAGACTTTATTCCTATGCTTCCTACTCTATAATAAAGTATCTTTATTTCCAGACCAGAATGTGCACATGGGGACTTACTCTACCAGGCACAGATCTATCAAGCTGAGAGGGACAGGAGAGGATCTAATGAGGAGTAAGCTCAACCCTTCCCACTGTGCCCATTCATAGATGGGTTGTTACGTGGCACTAAGGCACGTGATGCAGTTGCCCACCAGCACAACCACAGCTGACCCTGCCCCAGGAGCTATCCTGGCCAATGCCCCCTGACAGGCAAATCCTTCATGGCAATATGAGAAAGTCAGTGGGGGAACGAGGCAACATATAAAACAGGAAAATATCTGACAGGTCAAACGTTGGGATCTGATGTCGTTTTTGTTGAAAATGAAATTGTTATTTTGGCAATATCTCTTCTATTGCACTGCATTAAAAAAATCCTCAAAATTATATGAGAAAAGCAAAGGTAGATAAATTTTATGTTTCTTCCATTACCAGTCTTTCATCGAACCTGGCTGATTTTAATTCCATCCTCTTCCCTGCCCATGCAATGTCTTATTTTAGTCCATTTGATGTTGAGCAGTGTGATATTCCCACTAAGGGGTAGGATCAGGCTCTTGCATTTGCTGTATAGCTGTCAGTACTGGCTCTGTGTTTTTCTTGTTTTTCTCACTATCTGCTGCTCATGCTTTGGATTTCTTTTTCCTTCTTTGTTCCCAAATGCTGCAAGTAAAAACCATCTATCTGTAATCTTACAGTCACTCCTTCATTTACAGAGAAGGCACCAACACATCTCTGAGATCTGTCTGCAGCATCCAAGGAAAATCAATTCCAGACACATTGTATCAATTTCAACACTTCATAGGAACAGGAAGACTTTGAATCTCTTAGCTCTGTATGTCTCGAACCAACTTTGCCTTTCTCTTGCATAGATAAAAAGGTAGAATAATCCTTGTAACTTTGAGCGAGTTTAATTCAAGTGCGCACCTGTCTAAAGAAATTAAATAAATGTGTCACTCCCAATTCATACGTTTATTCTGAGGAAGGGGGAAGATGTGGTTGCTTGCTTTTGGAAGAAAGATTTTGATACTTCTAACGAGCATTGGCTCACTTTACCCTAAGCCCACATTATCCAAGGGAATCACAATGGAGCAAATGCTTAACCCTGTTCCCGTTCAAGTCAGTAAAAAACATTCCCATTGGTTTAAATTAGAGCATGAGTGATCCTAAAATGAATCAGAATTGCACAACCCAGCTTTCATTGGGTCAGGCTTGACAGGTCTCTCTTAAACCATAGTCCAATACATACTCACCCAGGTTCCTCATGTGCAAAAATATTGGTTTACTAAACGGGGCCCCAAGCCCTGACTCATTCTTTCCTTAATCGACCTCCCACTGCAGTACTGTAAATATTACCTACAGACTTAGAGATCTGTTCTTTCACCCCTACAGTATCATCACTTTTTTTCCTTCCCTTCCCTAAGTCTTCTACTCCACAATCCCCCATGCTTCGCTCTATGCCTTTATAGAAACAGCAAAAGCAATAAACTCTCATTTCCATCTACAAACATTATGAAACTGCTTAATTATTAAAATGCCTGTGCTGTTTCACTGGAAGGAAAAAGTCAAGCCCTGCATGCTCTAATTGTTTGTTTTCTTCTCGGTTTCCTTGGCATAGGGTTTCATTCTTTCCTCTTTTCTCTCTTTTTTCTTTCTCTTTTCTCTTTTTTCTCTTTTCTCTCTTTTCTCTTTTCTCTCTTTTCTCTTTTCTCTCTTTTCTCTCTTTTTTCTCTTTTCTCTTTTTCCTCTTTTCTCTTTTTCCTCTTTTCTCTTTTTCCTCTTTTCTCTTCTTTTTTTAAGCTTAAATAAACATTCCTCCAGACTCAGCATTCAAAAAGCTCCTGGTGAATTAAACTGGTTTGAGGCTCACCAACCCAAATCTTTTAATGGATATGTGATAAGGGGAAGCAATCTCATTTTTACAGTAGCGTCTGCAGGACATGTCCTGTGAATCTCTGGAGCTGGAAGAATGAAGTTTGCCTTTTAAATCCCAAGAGTCACTGTCAAAAAACTTTCTGAATCTGTAGCTGAGCTACAAGCCATGTGTTGCAGAAAGCATTTTCTAATGAAGACTTAGCTAATGCTGTAATAACCTGTGGTTCATGAGATCTTTGTGGTTGCCAGGCCCTAGCATGGGGCTTTCTGCACAGGGAGGCTGCGCAGGTAGGGCTGCCTCACCATGAGCACAATTTGAAGCAGAGATGCAGAACATCAGTTCCTGTCTGGAGAAGCTGCTTCCTGACACAGAGCTCAGGCTCTCCCCTCTTGCCCATGCGGGGAGCTGCCGACAGGAGCTGCAGGCAGGAGAGAGCTCTCGGTTCCCTCTCTTGATGAAGGCAGCCAGTGCTAAGGTTAAGCCTCTCTCCCCTTCTGTATTTTCAAGGCCCCTCAGGCTGTGCCCCAGCAGATGGGCAGCACAAACACTGTGATTCCAGCATAAATGAAGCCACCATGCAGGGGACCTAAGCATGCTTATGTCTTTGGTCATGAAGTGTCAGCCAGCCTGGGCAAGGTTCCAGACACACACGAGTTCAGGACAAATGGCCAAAGTATTTTTTTCAGCCCGGAGAAAGTTGGCTTTGTGAAATGTGTCCAGTGAAACCTGAACATATGGTGGCTTTAGCTGTAGAGAACTTCATGTGCATAATCTGCCTTCCCACACTTCTGTCAGTGACAGCTGGGAGGCCACTATAATTATCCTGAATTTGGATGCTGAGTGGCAGTGAGCACCTGTCTATTTGGAGGAAGAGAGAAAATTTGTTTGCCAACAGCTTGTAGCTTAATGTCTTCAAAGTGTGCCTGCCCCTTCTCGCTTATAAGGACCGTGCACAGCGAGATCAGGCAGAGGATTAGTGAAGTGGATATTCATGTCCTCATCTGCTTGAGGTTTTGTTAAAGCTGAGTCAGTAAACCCGATTAGTTGTCGGGATGTCCAGGCAGGATTAATTTTGGATTGGAGATAGGCGGCTAAAGAAATGTTGGGTGTGTTTCTCCTCCTCTGGGCTGCAAGTTGGGTTTTCTGCCTGTGGGATTTGATGTGACCAAGTGGCTAGTTCTTGAAGGAGGTTCTCAGTAGTAAGTGGGATGAGATGGGTTGCACTCTAAGCTACAGGGAAAACCAGAATAGAGGTCTCTTTCTTCTCTCTTGGTGCTGTTTGCTTGCTATTTTATCAGAATTGCAGAGCCCTTCTCTATTAAAGAAATATTTATCTGTACTCTAACTTAGACTTTTGGTAAGATCAGGGAAATTAAAATTAGACAGAGTCATCCTTGAAGTGGTGATACAATTTCCCAAATTTGAACGCTTCCAGGGAGGGGGCATCCACAACTTCTCTGGGCAACCTGTTCCAGTGCCTCACCACCCTCATAGTGAAGAATTTCTTCCTTTTATCTAATCTAAATCTACCCTCTTTTAGTTTAAAGTCAGTACTCCAGAGTAATGATAATGACTCACAGAGTACAGAGCAAAATCAGAAGAAGCTCCTCCAAACCATTTGCCATCATTTGTCAAACAGTGGTATTTTCCACAAAATCTGCAGGGGTACGGAACTATAAAGAACAGATTTACAATGAACTAGCATTCTTAGTTGGGGAAGAGAGAAAACTTTCTGGGTTAGCACAAAGCTTTAGAAAACAGGACTGAAACACAGCTCTCTACCCTGATGTTTTCCCACAATCAAATTTAAAGCTAAACTCAAATGAAAAGCAATTCATTTGAATAAAAAGAAAGATAAACCTGTTCTGATATTTCTTGCATAGCTCTACAATAACTTGAGAATGCAGATTGTTAGAGCAGAGGCGGTAGTCTCTGAAAAACAGAAAGCTTTTTTTTTTTTTTTTGTCCACTGTAGCCAGGTTTTGTTACAGCCACTTAAATGGATGAACTCCTACACAAAGTTGGTTGCTCTATTTATTTTTATTCCCCTATTTTCACGTGTATTAACTTACTCTCTGCAATCCCAGTGGAACAGAAATCAAGCATCTCCCCATTAAAATTCAGAGCTATTAATTTTGGCATTCTCTCTGCAATAAGCAGCTTTATTTCAGATTGCACATTGCCTACGTTTTACACCATAGATGGCTTTATTGAATAAAGCAAGAAATACAGCCATCAATAGTAGAGGCAAAGAACAGATGAAAGGACCAGGTTCAACCTTTCAGGGACTGAATTTTTTAGGGTAGGAGGTAGGCCAGGACTACGATGTCTGTGTGATCATTATTAACAAAACAGGGGGGTTAGGTTCAGAATTGTTATCAGATTCTTTCCCATACACTAACCATAACAAACACACAATTGAGGTCTTGATTCTGGTGTAAAATGACTAACTAGCCACTGATTAAATCCACAGAAATAGTCCTTAATGTTTATCAAATATGCAGGTTAAAAAGGAAACAAGACTCAGGTGGCCCCTATCATGAGAGGAATCAATTAATTGGGGAGACTTAAGGGAGAGAGAGAACTTGTTGGTCAATCAAATGAGAAAACACAGAAAAGAAATTTCCTGCTTAGTTTTTTTCCTGTTTTGCTGGCCTTTGTGCTTTTTCTGACTGTTCCTGACTTGGTATGTTACCATGGATAGGCTTGGAGCACAAACAGGTTTGTCAATTTGTTGTTGTTATGTTGGGGGTTTTTTTCTTTTCCCTGGGCTACAGTTTCTGTCTGTATGTGTTTTCACATGTAAACTGTTCGTTCTAGTTGCTTCTTTGCATAAAGAAAAATAAGTAACTGGGAGGTTTGCAAGTGTACTTGGAAACAGTCTTCCCGTCCTGTAACTCTTCAGCTAATGCAATATTGACATTTGTGTGCAGAAAATCAGAATATCAAAGTGATGTGTAAAACAGCATCAGCTCTTGCTGGTTACAGTGCTGTTTTCTAAGTTCTCCCAAGCTTAAATCATTCTCCTGTTAACTTTGTGTGAAGAAATCATGTGATGGAAATAGATACACTTCATTCTGTTTTTGAGCTGAGGACACCATGACTCATTCTCACCTGGTTCTTAGACGTCGTCACTCATCTCTGAAGCTGCTCTCTAAAAACCACTTGGATATCTGTTGCACTTGATATGACTGCTCTCAACTTTGTTTTTAGCACTAAATTACCTATGGCAAGCTAACCAGTAAGTAGTTGTCATAACATATGATAAGTTTTCCTTTGTCCTTATGGATAACGTGGACTGTTTCTCCAAATGTAGTTTCCAGCTTTTTGATTGACTCTCCAGTTTGTTGGCTCCCATGTGATTCTCCAGATGTAACATGTGAGATTAGTCACTGTTATCAACTCCAGATTAGTAGGGAGATTACTTCTGATGAATGCAAACCATTCTTGGCATTTAACAATTTCTGTTTCAGAATGTGGATTATCGGGTTTAAGGTCTTCTGAATTATTATCTTCGTGTTTTCCCTTGTGATTTGTGATATTCAAGCTACTGTGATAACAGGCTTTTGCAGGCATAGTTAAACAATAGCAAGGTTTCTGTCTTGAATATTCTTGGTCATTTTCCACTACTTCAGCTGCACGTAGTATGTTACCCTTACCATAGCCTGCAGACCTTCTCAACCCCTTATTTTTATGTTTTCCTTGGAGAATACCTTTAGTCGGGGGAAAACAACAGTTTCTACTGTAGATTTGGTTAGTATCTCATGAGTAACAATAGCCTCTCTGAAACAAAACTGTGTTCTGTAAACTGATATACACCCCCTTCATAGAATGCTGGTTGGCTTGAATTTTGTCTCGGGGATTTTGCAGAAGGTTCTTCTCATGTAGAGTTATTTGGTGGGTATGAAAGAATCTAGAAGTGTTACTATTTACACTATGATCATGCTTTATCATTTCCAGTAACATTGAACCTATGCTATTTCACTTATCAGCGCTCAGACCTGGAATATGATTGCAGTTCTAGGCAGCTCTTAGAGATCAACATATGCCATTTGTTCTGGAGTGACTATAGGTGGCAACTGGGTTGTGGATGCTGTCTCAGCTGTGTAGGTCTTCAATGCTTATTTTGAAGGATATTCACAGCGTCGTTCTTTAGAGCTATCTTTGCAGACAAAATGCTTATGCTTCAAGTGAGCTATAGGAAATTCCAGATAGCGTGAACTTCATCAGATATTACTAGCAACATAAAATTGTAGTGATAGTGGATGTATAAATGAACCTCATATTGTGGTATCAAGATTTCCATTTTAGAAAGTATCCTGAAAAAGCTATTCACCTGGAAAGCTAGTACTTAAATAAAGAGATGGTAGGAAACCATGTAAACAACCCTATCTGTTCCT